>JAPEIX020258561.1:0-22561 GCA_026122405.2 Zoanthus sansibaricus
GTTGAAACCATGCCATGTAACTCAGCTTCACAAGAGCTCAAACTGTGATCACACGCTGAGTTCTGCTTGAGCTGTACAAGTAGCATCCACATAGAACATGGCATCCAGCTGAAGTTGAACGTCTATGCTCCTGGTTTGTGCTCCAGTCGCTGTCACTGAATGACTCCAAGATCCAGTGATGTTCAGCTGATTGTTTCACCTGGCCACTCCCACCAATAGGCTGCTCCAAAGCAACCACGTAGTCTCTGCCGACCTTCAAGTACCCAATGCGGCGTTTCAGGCACTCAAGTGAGTTGATGGTGGGTCGGTTCATCTTTGATGCCAACTTCTTCACTGGGAAGACGGCCCTGCGTTGTGGAATTTCAGCTCAGAAGGCCCACGAGGAACAGTGATGAACAGTGGCAGCCACTTGACTCTAATGCAATGATATGCAATGATTCTAGATGATCCTTCGGCAACAAGTTGACCTCGGGATAGACACCTTTGAGCTTTGACTCAGATTTCAAGTCTTACTTTACTTCAAAGGTCACTGCAACACCTTTGAGCTTTGGAAAGAAAACATGTGGAAGGCTATCTTCTCCAAAGACTGAATTGTCCACAAGCAGCAGTTTTTTGAATGTCTAGAAGCACTCAGTGTTTGAGATCTAACATTTGCATGCAGGGGGCCACTGTTTCGCGCCCTGTTTGTCAAAGCCAGTCAGCTTGTCGTTCGACCACTCAATCCCCGATTTCAAATGCATCAGAAGATCCTTGGGTTTGATGCCCAAGTTTCTTGTCGAAATGATGGAAACACAGAACCAGTCGGTTTTTAATTGCTTTCATCTGCTTTCCCAATTTCCTGCCTTACATTCACTACATACTTTGATATGTCCATGGTATGGCAGGTGGGCAAGCTCAAGCACCTTCGGAGGTCTTTCGGAAAGCAGATTCTTTAGGGTTTACGTTTTTCGATCTATACATTTTGATAGGTGGACTTCAATCCAGATTGATTCATATTCTGAAGTGGATTGAGATAGTTCGGATCTTAAAAGGAAAGAAAGATTTTCATTGATATACAAACCAACTCCACCAGCATTTGACAAGCTTGGTTGGGATATGAATTTATACCCTGGAATTTCATTGTTTAGAGTATACAATGAGTCTATTTTTATTTTAATTTCAGTTAAGCCAATTATGCTAAATTCATGATTTAACCTGTGCAGCATTTCAGAAAAGTGATCAAAGTTTGCATTTAGGCTTCTTATGTTGCAATGTAAAGCTGAAAAGTAATTATTATTTAGACAATTCTTAATATTGTTATCATTTTTGAATTCATCTACAGTATAATATTGGAAATTGGTTTGCAACGGTAAGTTGATATCAGGATCTAATTCATTATAATTATTATTTATAGTTTGTGACCTCATATCTAGATGAGGTAAATTATTTAAGTCAGTGTATTTATAACTTGCATTTATGTATTACATCAGAAAAATAGAACAATAATATTAAGGATTAATTTAGTAGGAGTACTTAGCTTTTTAATAATCTCCTGATGTCATTCTCAGTTTTGATTGAAATAACTGGACTGTTAGAGTCTTTCCTTAGACAGGTTGTACCATAGTGTGTCCATATGAATTTGTAGTTATTCTTCTTCTTTATCCCCAAACACGAATTAAATATCTTTCGGTTGGTTGCCGTCAGGCTCTCACAGATAAATATGGGTTGTTCACGTTGTCTGGTGAAACCAAGATCTCTCGTTGAGTGATTACGGAGCTTCTTCCTTGAATAGTAGAAGTCATCCCTGGTTGAACGTTTCGTAAACTTCACAATAATTGCCGGGTCATGTTTGATTTGTGTCCCATCCTTTCTTGTAATAACTTTATCTGGCAAACGGTGGCTGATGGAGATGTCATCAGATTCAACCTCAACACCAATTATCTCTCCAACTTTACAGACAAATTTTCCTACAGACAAATTTTCCTTATACTCTTTGTAGATATGAGAGTTCTTGCTAAAGTTTGTTAGAAATATATTCATTAGGAGATCATTGCTTGGAAAAGAGAAAACTGAATTCTTATAGAACTCGGAGACGTCTAAAATCTCCAAAGTGCTTTCGCCACGAGGTGCAATCGCATACAGCTACTTTCTCCTACAAAACTATCGAATGTTCAGGGATGCAATGCCCTCTACTCACTGATTTCCATGAAATTAACCCCCTGGAACAATTCTGTTTCTGTGCAATCGTACATAACTTTTGTGTATCCGCTTTTTTCTGTTAAAACAATTGGGAAGAATTCCTGTAATACTTGTGGCATAACATTTCATACGTCGTGTGTGGTAGGCATCATTTTGTAACAGAATCTTCCCCTAGAACACATGATAATTTTTTGTACTAAAATAACGTTACCATTCTAGCAGTTTCACTTTTTCCGTCATCTGTCACCTCTTTCGCCTATCGCCAAGGTTTAAGGATAACTTCTTTATGAATCAGACATCGCATTTCCAATTCGAATTGCTCGCCTTGGCTAAAAATTAACATCTGGCAATAGAAAATCGCCCTTTCGTAGGCTCTTTAATCATAAGGGCGGAGCTATTACATATGCAAATTTCCTGTCTTTTGGGTTATTGAATTTTGCGACAAGGCCGTTTATGTAGGACTGCACTTCCTTGATTGCACATTAATTGCAATTGTTGAGTCCAAAACAGTCAGTAGAGTAAATAGAACAAACACCAACCATCTTGAGCCTTTTTTAGTAACATTATGACACGTGCCATAAGATAAAAAAAATAGTTTGCTTTTGTTTTCTTGGATGTGAAATAATAAATTACAATTGAATGTTAACTCTTGTCACCTCTGGATAAAAGTTCTATTGGCAATACATAAAGAAAATATCCATAAATCATTTTCAACATAACCCGATAAGACCCCACGTGGGTTTTTCAAATGCGTCTCAAATCTGGCAACTTGTAATTTCTCAAACATAACTCATCAATGCTATTCTTCAAAATTGATGTCTTGGGTAAAACTGGAATGCCAGAAGCAAGTTAAAATTCTACAAATCATTGTATATAGAACGTTTTTTAAAAGTTATTGTAGACAATGATGATGCTGTACATGCTGTGATTCGACTGAATAGCGTTTCTGTTTTTATGGTTACTGTATAGATGTATCTGCTTTTTGCACGGCCTATAGACGTGTTTTAAGCCCTAAAGCAAAACACATTCTGGACTTGAACATGAAAAAACGCAGACGCTTTTTTAGCACTTTTGGTCTGAAAAGTGGGAGTATCAATGCAATCTTTAACTATCGATAAATGCTTGGACTTTTAACTTTTGAAAGGTTACTTTGTTTACAAATGTCGTACAAAATCTAAAAATTCATTCTATTTCAAAATTGTCTTGTAATTAGAAAGTTAACTCTATAAGTCTTCATTTGATAATTTTATGGGGGTTTAGGAATGTATGATTTAGAATAGATCCAGTTTATCGCATCACTGAAGATATACGATAACCTAAAATTCTCACATAAAATGTTCAGCTTCTAATAATCGGTTAATCTAGCTTCTTTTCATTGACATAAAACTTTCAATTCTTTTCTTCAAGTTTTTTGGGTTATCAGAGGATTCAATAAACACCCAAACACCATTTCTGCCTTCTTTGAAGGCTGCTACCATTGCATAGCCAGAGCAGCTTGAAATCTCCATGACTGTGTCACCTTCCCTAGGCAGGTGTTTGACAGGCCAGGTGTATGCTTCAACTGGTAGTTGATGACAATTAGTACACTCTGAGCGCACATGTTGAACAGACAAAACATTCTCGCTGCTTTCCAAAGAGAAATGCCTCTGTATTATTTTTGTCTGGACACTGACCAGTGTCCAACCACAAAAATAGTTAAAGACTCCTTGAAATGTGTTCCTGAATAATACGAGTAAGAATAATAAAAGCTTAGAGAGATGTATGAACCCAAGGTTAAAAAGTGTGGATTATCCATGATTACAACTCAAAAGCATCACAAAATACAAGCACAATAACAAAAACAACACTGGACAAACTAAGCTATTCTGCAAACAATGTAACATAAATGTATTTTAAAGCTAAATTTTCAAATATTGCAGATTTGCTGAACTAATTAATAATGGTTTACAATATATTTTATTTGCAGGGCTGAAAGTTGTTGACCATATGGTCTCAATTTCACCTACATTTGTTTCCGGTACCACACTAGAATATTTAAAAAGTTGCATAATTGTACGTTGATGTAAGCAATAATTTTCAAATATATTGCAACAAGTTTATTTTGTTCATTGAAGAGAGAATTACGGAAAATACCAGAAGAGAACTAAGGTCTTTGCCATAGATAAAGTTAGATACGTTTCTTAATTGCTTTCATTGATTTTTTAGATAATATCATGCTCTTTTATTATTACTCCAATATACTGTTCGATACTTATATATACTGCAGAATTTTCAATAAGTGCTGTCTTCGCTGCCTACTTTGGCTTAAATTGTTGTCTAATTGTTAGAAAAACTGTATAAAATTGTGGGTTACCATCGACATGACATGGATAATAATCCCTCGTACTGTTTTTTTTTCACTAAAAGTTGCAAGTATTTGCAATGAATTGTGAAAAGAAGAATTTAAAGATGTCTTTGTTTAGTCCCTCACTTGTAGCGACCAAGGTCACAAACTCCCCAGCTCTAGATACTTGGATTCTTATCGAAATCCTGTATCCATACCTGGAAAATTTTATGAATATTATGCCACTGGATACTCTAGATCATCATAAAGTCATAGTATAGGCTATGGCGATATGTTGAGATCATTATTGTTTCGTTTTTTTGCGATGTTATCACTGCCTTCAAACACTTTATTCAAATGTTCACAAATATTCATAAGTTTACATTGTATACATGTTGTTCGAATCCTGATGAATAAATTACATGATAATTTATAATACAAGAAAACAAAATACAAGAGCAAACGAATTCATATTTACCCAGTGATGTCTCTAAGTCCACAACCAAAGTGAAAATGATTTTACAATCAAACAAAGTTATTTAATCATAGAGTATGATGTCACGATAACCTATTTTATTAAGAAATGATTTACGAAAAACACTCCAACTTTAGAATTCTGTAACTTTTGCACTATTTTATGAAACACCACCAAATTTTCGGACTTTTTCTGAATTTATTTCGCAGTGTTTTTGTAACTATCTTTATCATTATTTATTGTGTATACTGTAATATATGTTCGTATAGAATTGTTTTGTGTGTTACGATTTGTAAATGATTATTTAATTCCAATAAATGATGATGATGATGATGATGAGATGATGAATGACTTAGGGTCAAGTGTTTATGAGTTGCCATGTTAACAAGATTTTAATTGACAATTGTTTTTTAAATTTTGTTTTCTTAGTTTTTAGTTTGATTTTATCGGTCTTCGTTTTTTATCTACTACTATGTAAATCACATTTAGTTTTGATCATTTTTTCTTCCAGCCAAAAGATAGGTTCTTAGTGATATCAAATAAAATTATGTCATCAATAAAAATTTTTTCTCAAAATGTGCAGTGTTTATAACAATATTTATTTTAAAAAATCAAAAGCTACAATGGTACCGTGCTACTTTAGATCACTGACAACACTGTTTAATAATTTGATTAAGGTCAACTCGTTAAAATTGAAAAACGGACTTTACTTTTGTTGTAGCATCTTTTTTAGTGTTCAGATGTATTAAAAACAATTATCTCAAAGCCTTAATTAAAAAAAAAAACGAAGAATGTGATGTCATAAAAGAACAATAAACACGATAATCGAATGAGCTCATAAGCTACTCATGTTCTATCCAACCCCTGACGCTCATTATATAGCATTTATAGATACAAAGTTGTTAAGAAGGGGCTTCCACCTCCTTCTCCTTCTCCTTCTCCTTCTCCCAGTCATAGGAACTCGAAAATGCCCAGTCGAAAGAGAGTTAAACTTTTGGCATGTTGTTCCACACTACCTCTCCCTCTTCTTTAAGGCATGTTTTACTGGGAGGGAGGGTAACCCTTACTGCCAGAGATATGTACCTTAGAAAGGTTACTCTAGCATTTGCACATTTCTTTTTTTCTCTGATGAGCTTACAAGGCAGATACTCTAGATACCTTAGCTGAGTCAGTCTTATGTGGTCACACATGAGCGCAGCCATCAAGAATGTGAAGTTTACTAAAGTGATATGGTAACCCTACACATACAAGTTTTCTTGTAAACCCAGGCTGTCCTTTAACCTTATTGCTAGAGTGACCTCCCTCCAAATAAAAAGGGCCTTGAACTAAGGTCTTCAGTATCAAGCACGACACATGCATCACACATACAAAGCTGCATCTTCAACATAGTCACATAATGTATGCACCCAGACTTTACAGTTGCCACACTCAACCCAGTCAACAGTGTTTTCATTACTGTTTGGGGGATCTTCCTTAAAACAGAAAGCACAGAGATAAGGATCAATGTTTTTTAGTTCCTGAGCTGTAGATTCTGAAAGGGGAGTTCTATTTTCTTTAACTTTCCTTTTTCTTTTGGTGGAAAAGAAGCGTTTTTGCCTCTCAGCAAGCTTATTTGCAGGATGAAACGTTTTTTTCAAATAGTGGTGATCAGAACCAATAACTGTGAGTCCCGTTGCCACTGATATTGCTGAGCGTACATGTCGGAGGGCAGCGTAAATTGTATCACTGTTGGGAGCACTTTGGATGACGTCTGTAAGTTCTGCGATTATACTTAAAGCGTTTCTTCTCAGGTCTTCTAATTCGGTGCTATTTTGTTGTTCCTTGCAGATAGGAATTAAGGTTGCTATATCTTCCCGCATTTCCTCAACATTATCATCCATCTTTGATTCCCTTGACTCGTGTGTAGGTTCGGCCATGCAGACAGCGTGAATGTGTGTGCAGACTACACCCCTTATAGCGTAGTCTAGGCATGTGCAGTCGAACAAATGCACACAAGCCATGCAGGAGGAGCATTGCAACAAACAAGTACACATCGATGTGGAAATTCGTCGCACCAAATAAACTTTACCTTTATCTGTCGAAGACTGCACCTCCCAGCAGTCAGCGTCCTTTCTGGTCAATGTATTGACTGGAACCAGCTCTGCTTGCTTGTGCCTCTTCATGTTCTGCCTTTGTCTTACCGTAGCCTTTCCTTTCTCTGCTTTAATCATTTGCTCATAGGCCTTGTCCCTGGAGATTTTCCGAAGCATGAAGAGAAGATGGTCAACGCGTCGGTTTTGCTTTCTCTCGAAGTAGACCTCTTTGAGAGTTCGATGGAAACTCTCTACAAACATGTTGGTGTTGACGCGTGTTCCAACCCGGAAGCAACTGGCCCATTCTCGAGGTCTTCTTGCGTACGATTTCTCAAAGTAGGTCGCCATTGCTTCAGATATTTTTCGAAGCCATGCCAGCACCTGCTGCAAGAAGCGCCTAAATCCCGCTTCGGTGGTTCCATTTTGAAGACTTTTGAAGGCGGCATACACTTCTGCTTGCTGCTCCTTGTCCTTGATGAGCTCATTGATCTTGGGTAGCCAGCTCCGGTCATTGTGCCAGCTACAAAGGAGCTTTTTGTCAGGCTTAGAGAAGGAGGAAACCCATGCGTTGTGATAAGCTTCAGCATCATCACTCATAAAGATTTCTACCTTCTGTTCTCCACATCTCTCCTTGATGCTTGTTAGAAACACCCGGAGGACATCTGTCGACTCTTTGTTGCTAATTAGCCACGCGACAGGTATACCCTCATCGTAGTCATCAACAACTAATACCGTTACCAGCTGGAAATCGTATGCATTTGTCCCATGGGTAGCATCCATACAGACTACTTTCTTGGCATATTTTACAAACATATCCTGTTGAAATTTTGTTTGAATTCCCAGTAGAAAATCGTTTATCTCGATGCCGGCGTAGTCTGAGCACTCTCCTTGACTCTTAAAACACAGTACAGGATTGTGATCTTCTCTCTCCATCTCAGCAACCCAATACAAGACACTGTTGGCATCATCCTGATCTTTTTCCATGCAACTGATGTTATATTGATGTTTGATATTATGTAGATCAGAGCGAGTAGTTAGGTGATCCCTGGTAACAGGACCGGCCTGGCTGTCTCTGATGAAATCCATTATGGCATTCATGTTTACCCCCTGTGCAAGTTTGGCAGCTATTTGAGTACGAATATCCTTGGAGATGCGACTATGGGCAACATCCTTTGTGTCCAACATGGCTTAAGCAAAATTCTGCTGTTACTTCCCCTGTGGAAGCGTCCGCCCTTGCAGTAATAAATGCAGGACAGGAACTACCAGTTTTTGACGTTCCTTGTGATTTTAGTAATCGCTTCCCTTTCCCCTTTGATTGGTACTCGCCCGTCCTGTTGCAATAGAACCAAGAGGTCTTATGATATTTCGTTCTTCTATCCCCTCTTTGCTTAATAAACCAACTTTTCCCCATCTTTTCCTCGGTTTCCTTCCATTTTACAAAGTCCTTCCAGTTTTTAAAGGTTTCCACCTCAATTTTCAGGTCGCGACTGTGAAAAGATCTCAGGTGTTCGATCAATTCTTGCGTGCTATGGAAAAAATACAACATGCAAGAAATTAGTATCCATTATCTCATTTTTTTTTTCTTTACTCACTGCTTATCCTACATTGGGCGGACATGGTTCGATCCCCGGCTCTGCCTAGATTTGAGCATTTGTGCGACTTTCTTTCCCGCCTAAGCAACTCAGCTTTCCATCCTTCCGGGTAGGTAAATGCTAACCTGCGATGGATTAGTGTCCCATCCAGGGGGAGTCAAAGACTCTCATTCGCTTAACACTACAGAAACCCGAGATAAACACCGGCTTCATGAGCTACCTGGCTCTTAAAGGATTTAGCTTAGCTTTATCGTACATTACTGTAAGCCGTAATCTCCTATTGCTATAACAAAAATCGAGATGACTGTGCCACCTTACCTTGATTGTTTCTCTGTGCACTCTGGACAAACAACATGTTTGCTTCCTTTACCTCTTGGGGGGTCGGCTGTCTTATGCTTCCTCATTTTATGTTTGTATAAGCAATTTCTACTGCTCAACTGCAAGCCACAATGTTCACACTGAAACTGCCTTACAACCTTTGGCAGTGCTCCTGTCTTACGAGAGGCAACGGTTGTCCTTTCAATTTGTGGAGAAGCGGGTGTCAAAACAGGAGACTTTGGTGGTCCTGTACTGGGAAAGGGTTCGTCGTGAGAATCTTTACTTGTGTTTGACTTTGATGCTGCCACTGAATTCCCTACAGCAGAGGACGTGGCTGTTTTTGATGGTGGTCCAGATGTTGAAATTCTGTCGCATGAGGAAGAAGATCCCGATAGAGGCCTTTTCCGACTCAAGGAGGAAATATTGGGTTTCTCGGGAGTAGGAAACCTCTTTAAAGGAGGCGGGAACATTACTTCTGTAAACACTGGTTGGGTGGGAATTACAGGCGAACGACCTTTTAAGGAACGATCTGTAACAGGCATATTGGTTTGGGCATTAGTAACAGAGCGGGCTGAAAAAGAAGATGATGAACTTTCTTGAGAATGTGAATGACCCTGCACCGTTCCTGGAGTTGACCCACTGGAAGACGCCGCCATATGCTTAAGAGATAGTTTTAAGTTTTTCTTGGACTTACCAGTCGTGTCTTGGCGAAGGCAAAAGGAATGGTCAAATTTAGTGGGAATGCTATCATGCCAGCCAGGCTGCAGCAGAACATAATCAATGTCAATGCGGCCTTCTGCAAACCAACACATCAAGACTCTTCTCAAATAGTTGGAATGTTGACTCGGGCGTTGTAGATAGATTGACGTTTCATTGTAGGGGCCAATGAGGTACCGAAAAAGGGCTTTGTCCAAAGCCGCGAGTGCTGCAGAGATTAGGGCAATGACTCCACACACATCAGAACATGTCTGAATAGGGTAGTTACGGCATCTCCAATCACAAACATGACCTGATCGAGAAGAAGTGGCCAAAGGGAAGTGAGCTATGGATAACATCGAACTATCGTAACTTCCAACACTTGGTATGTGGTTTGTGAAGTTGTTCACCACTTCTAAAATATTTGCCGGAGAATCCCAGGCCAGGGTGTCACAATATATGACACGCTTAAAGGGCCGAAGCTCAACAACTACCAGGACCCAGTGATTCCCAGAATTTTTTACGCTACCGATGAAGGTCTGGTTATTTTGCTTTCCAACATTAAGGACTAACGCGAGCTGCTTAAGGGTTCCAAAGTTGAATAGTTTTCTTTTCCTGTTCATTTCGTTTGAAACGTTTACTACAGCGTTAGGTCACAATAACATCGTATCCTGTTGCATCATATTTACTTGACTCAACACCCACGTTACATGATTGGTCGACAGCCATCCTCGAGAGCCGGTTGCACCAACACGCGAAAGCTCATCAGGGGTTAGACCTAAACATTATAGTACAAAGGAAAAAGATAGTTAAGGCTTTCGTCGGTCACTTGCGATGCAACGCTATAGCAAGAGTTCGAGGATTTTTATCAGCAATTTGGATTGCTAAAAGTTTGATTTTATTTAAGGAATTAACAAACAACTATTGATATATTTTTCCTATAGGTCCCTAATTTCAAAAATTGCGTGGTTGATGACTGTATAATGATGTAATCTTGCTTGCATTTTGTGGTCAGAAAATATCTCACACACTCCATTTTTAGTCTTTTGTTGACGCTGAAAATGACGTAAATTTAAGGATATGTTAAAAATATTTATGCCCAAGGTTGAGATTTTGACTACATTATTTTGCGTGTGAATGGAAAACACAAAACACAATGAAATTTAAATAAACTTTATTTTATTATCGAAAAAAATAATTTATTTCCCTTTGTCAACAAAGCTAGTTTATATTACAAAACGTAAAAAACAATGTATCTAAGAATGCCGGCACAAAAGAATATTTTCAGCTGAATTCCGCAGAAAATTACGAATGTCCAGCCTGGCATGATAATATAAATTTTAATAATAATAATAATAATAATAATAATAATAATAATAATAATAATAGTAATAGTAACGATAATAATAATAATAGTATTAATAATGATAATAAAATAAAAGAGTGTACTTCTCGTTATCGTAGATTTGCTGATAATTGGTGTTTGAAGTCAAAAGGAAGCTTAAAAGTTTTGTTTATCTCAGGGAATTTCTCCGGGGGGTGCTCACTAGAACTTTGGATGTGGGTGTGCCGCTGAATCTTCCCAAACGTGACCCTGTTTTAAACTAGGAATGGCTTGATTTTCATACCCTGTTCAAGACAGGTTAGGCCTGTGAACCAGGCAAAAATTCACGTATATTAAAACTCGGTCAAAGCAGTTCTCCTTCAGAAAATATTGTTGCAGAGTGTTTGCACCCTGTACTAAAATAAATGTAGATATTGCAAAATTTTATACCCTGTTCTAAGGAATTTCCGTGATTTATACACCCTGTTCTAAACTGGATGGGCTGAAAACCATACCCTGAACAGCTGTACATACCCATATAATAGTATACATATAGTCAATGTATATGGGTATGTACAGCTGTTCATACCCATATACATAACACATTGACTATATCGGTATATACATTGACTATATAACTATATTATGGATATGCACCCATATACATTGACTGTATGGGTATGGGGAATTACCAATGGTTTTACGTAGAGTTGCAATACTATACACTGTAAACGTGAAGTAACCGGTGACCTTTGCATGTGATCTTTTTCAGTTTCATCAATATAATTTATATTCAGGCATCAATAGGCCAAATGTGAATGAACAAGAAAACAACTAAACAGCCTTACCGTACGTTGGCAGTAAATCATCAAAGGGTTTATCCCAGATCATAATTTGAAACGCATCAATTGTCGCTGTAGAGATTGCATGCTTTGTATTAGACTGCTGAAAACCATTTGCGAACCACTCAACTTCTGCTTGATATTCACGAGGCTTTTCTCTGCGGTGGATGCCGTTGAAAGAATTCATTTTTATACGAATAATGAAATAACTCGATGTTATTCAAAGGTATCGAACCGGTTGATTTATTCCTACACAAGTTTCCTGCTAAAAGCTTAAATCAAACAGGCGCTTAACAAATGTTAGTGTCCAGTCCACTTTATAATAAAAATCATTACACTACAAAGATTACTCTTGGGTGTTTAAGGTTACTGAATAGGAAAGAGGTATGTTTGACAAAAAATGTGTTTGTGCATCACGTTTAAACGATTTCCTTTGAAAGTGCAGTCTTTTCTAGAGTCAAATAAATATAGTTTCTTGCACTGTTGGCAGAAACTAGAAAAAAATATTTTTCCCATTTCAAAGTCAAATATGCAAAAGTACCATTTCTCTGCCAAACGTTAACTCTCACGCCTGTTTTGGCCAATAGCTGTCAAAATGTCGTTTTCGTAATCTTGAATAGTTATACTTTAAAAGGGTGTTGGGTAATTTCGAGTTTTTGGGTGGTTCAAATTTTACAGCACTTTTCCTTTGAAAGTTTAAAAAATAAGTTAATCACGTACTGATTCGGGAATAATTCTATTATTATCATTTTTTTTCTTTCCAGAAGAGCAAAAAGGAATTGAATTTTTCGAAAATCCATCAATTCGATACTAAAAAATAGTTGCGAAATAGATGTGTTTGTGTTATGAGAATGAAATCTAATATCCGTAATTGGTTCCTGGTGATCATCAGAAGAAACCGTCTTGACACCTTTGTTGACATTTGTAAAACAATTTAAAGTCAAAGTTCCCGGGAACATTTTCAGAGAATAAAAAGCTTTTTACAATATCTCGGAAAGATTAAAAGTTATCGAAACGAAATTCAGATATTTATTTAGTACTTACATCAATGCCTGCAATAATGCAGAAATCCAAAAAATGTCCAAAAAATGTTTTTTTCCTATTCAGTAACCTTAAGCAAAAGAAATTTCTGACAACCCACACGCAAGACCAAAAAGATAAACCTTTAATTACTGACAATCTAACTTCATTCCTAAAATTAACACAGAAGAACGAATACCTTGGAACAGCATACCATCTGCACAAAAACAATTTACAAAAGATTACCCAAATACAAGTTTTGATTGGAATGCCATTTATAAACTTCCTTTAAAAGTAACGACAGATACAAGAACACGACAATTTCAATATAAACTACTCGACAGAATTTTATACCTTAACAAAGTCTTATTTAAGATGAACATTGTGGATACTAGCAAATGCACTTTCTGCAATAATTGCGATGAAACAATATCACACTTAATGTTTCATTGTATTTATTCATTGTCTTTTTGGAAAGATGTAGTGGACTGGCTAAAGGCTTTCAAATATATCTTGACGCATTGAATGAACGCAGTGTTCTTTTTGGTTTTTTTAATGTTAACCACTTCAAACTAATTAACCATGTTGTTTTAATTGGCAAGCAAACTATTGACACTTGTAGAGCAAAGATAATAAAACCTACCATAAACATTTTCTTTGTCAGATTACGAAATATGATTATGATAGAGCTGAACATAGCACAAAGGAGAGGAGCTTTAGAATCTTTTCGTTCCAAATGAAACAATCTCTTGCCATGGCTGCAAATATAAACACACTCTAAATCACAGATATTTTCATTAATTTTGCTTTCAATTTTTTTTTCTCTTCTTAAAAGTTAAAATTTTCTATAATAACTGTTAAAATACATATAATACAATATAATGTAAAAAATGAAGCACTTTTGAAAATAAAATTAAAAAAAAAAATTAAAGGGAAAATGCCTAAGTTGTCATTACTCCTCCCCCTGGGAATGAATTCTGCCTCCCCCTGGGATGGATCCCTCTGGATCCATAGCTAGAATTAATCAGCACCCTCAAAACTAGCAATGTGCCAAATTTGGTGTTTTTAACAGAAAATGCACAATTCGACCAATTTTTTGCACGATCTTGCTGGATTAAACATCTATTCTACTTGATTTTTACATTCTCCTTCATCTGACCTCGTCAAACCATATTTAATAATGACTATTAACCGAAATACAATCGAGTCTTTCATTGGAACATTTAATTTCAAAATTGAGATTTGAAATACTTTTGAGAATTTTAGTCTCGGATGGTCTTAAAATGTTCCAAACCTTTAATATAAAGCATTGAATAGGTTTTCATATTTCCATCATTTTGTAAAACAGAAGTGAGAAGATTGAGTGCCCCGTAGCGATCGAACGCTTTTACTAAAAGATTCATTTATATGACAAGGTTTGAAATTTGGTATTGCACTTAAAAATACAAAATTTACTTTTAAAGTTTACACACAATTCACAGTCAGTTAATTTAAAAATGCATGTTGCCAAGAAACATTTTTTCTAAGCCTTTTATGATCTTCAGATGTGATTAAAATAAAATTAACTGTTCGCTCTTTTTCAGCGTATTCTTTGAATTGTTCGTAGAATGTTAGACACTTTCTGTAATGTAAAGGATCAAATGTAACATATAATGTAGAGAGACTTTAATTAATTTTTTGCTTTTATGTAAATCTGTTTTAGCATTATAACGGTGATCTATTAATGTTCTTAGTTCTCCTGACCAGACTGGATCTAGCAAGGACGATTCAAACAAACATTGCTTTTTGTCCATACTAATGCACAGGTATTTCTCAATTGTTACGTCATGTGGGTTCTTACCATTTGTACATTTTTTAAAAAAAAAACAAAAAATGACAAATCGGGTCAAGAATTCATTCAGCTGACTAAATCATTGAATTGATCAATTTCTCAACGCCGGTTAAAAATATCAAACAAGCACTGCATACTTCTCACCTGAATGATACTTTCAAAGCTGCTCACTGTTAGTTAGATATTTCAGCTTTGGCCAAGACTGAGAACGTGTTAGGTTAGCATGGGCAGCGTTTTTCTAAACTGTCATAAGTCAACGCAAATATATCACTTCACTTTTCTTTAAGTTGTTAACTAACTTCACTAAATATGGTTTGATAATCTGTAATTACACTTATTGGACCAACTACTCTGAACAATGATTCTTGAATGGAAGCTCACAAAGAGGGTTTACATATGCTAATTTATTAACTTGTTAACACTTCAATAAATTTTTAAACCCGGAATTGTTTGAAAAAGCAAGTAGATATTGCTTAGATTTGAAATGGCCAGGAGTAAACCGATATTCATTTAGCAAAGGTTAACTTCAACTATAAAAAGTCAATGGAACGTTGTTTGGCCGGTTATTTAACTTACTTTTGTGTAAAAAGATTTTACATTGTAAGTGTAAAACTTCCTGCTCCATTGTTGTGGCAGATTAAAATGTGTTTTTCATTTGAATTTAATTCAGTATTCCGAGGCTTAGGCTTAAGGACGCATGACACAGGTTCAGGCAAAGATAAACCTAATATTGGTTATCTGGGCATCTTTCAGTTGTGTTAAGTTATTTATTACACACCCAAAATCAAGTTCAATCGGAAATCAGCTCTCGATAAAGTTCTGTTCATTGTTTACTTATATTCGGACCAGAAAACTTTATTTCTTTTTTTTAACTAAACCAAAACGTAAACAAAGCGCAGAGGATGCCGAGCAATAAAATCTAATTATCTATGGTCAAGATATTGTAATTATTTATGCTTATATAAATTGTTTTCCCTAAAAAAACAACGAAAGGATGACGACAAACCATTCGTTTTTAGGAGCCCATAAGTAGGAGCAAGCAACTCCCATACTAGACCTATGACACAGCGTTCTCACGGACTGGTTTATTTTAAGATCGTTAGTCGCGCGAAATATCAATTTCAGTTTCGATCCCGGAAAAAGTAGACAACTCATACAAACTTCCGGATGCGTCATTGATTAAGTACGGACGCATCCATTAAGCACGGAGGCTATAGTGCCCTATTTAGTGGCTGTATTATCATAAGCACGTATGTGCAACAAAGTTATATTTTATATTCCAGGCACATGCCACAAACGTTACGTTTCTACTTTACTTTGTATTTTCTGTGGGAATCTGAGCCTGTTTGGTAGCTGTGTTGTGCTGATTTGGCTTCAAACAAAACAGGCCCAAAATAGGCCGAAACAGCTTTCCACGGCTGCTAACATTCAGGCTCACTCTTGTTTTAAGGGTTTTAGTACGGGCTTAGTCCCTCTGATCCACGAGGCCATAGTGCTCAATTATAGTGGCTGTATTATTTTAAGCACGTATGAGCAACAGTTATACGTACGCATCTGATTGGTGTGGATTCGCGAGAACTGATTAACTATATTGTAGATAGGATTTAATTAGGGTGAGACAGGCTGTGGGTTAAGGCATTGGACAAAGACTCTAAACGTTCTTTGGCAGGAATGAAGTAATTATACCTATAAAAAATGAAAAAAAGAAAAAAAGAAAGAAAGAAAGAAAGAAAGAAAGAAAGAAAGAAAGAAAGAAAGAAAGAGAAAGAAAGGAAGGAAGGAAGGAAGAAAGAAAGAAAGAAATGAATAAATAACATTAACATATTGATTATTCCTTTTGCTTAGTCCTTTTCGAAATTAAAACTGAATACAAAACATACATGCAAAACAACAAATAAACATATACAATGGATTAAACAGATATTTCAAGCTTTATTCTTTGTTCCCTAAACTTCTAAGGAGGGAAAGAAGATTCAAATAGGGCCCCTTGTGCTTTTTGAGGTGTTTTAAAAAAAGTATTTCAGTTTTGCTCATCAAATGGCTGTGGCTGTTTATCACGCGATTATTCCAGTGCTACTAGATTAAGTAACCCTGGTCCCAGACTTTCTCACTCGACAATAGTGAAATTCCAGTCTCATCAGGATGCCGCCGTGACTGCCCGAGGGCCGCCAACTGGGGATCCAACAAAAAAGTAGAACCATTTCAAACAAAGTTACAGAGTAATCCAAGACCATTCTAGGACACGAGGAGCACAAACAACAACACTTCCAAGAAGGATCGCTTGAAACATCTCTAAAGCAATATCCTGAGAGAACTGTGTGCCAAGCAAGACAGCAGGTTTCATTCATTCATTCATTCATCCATCCATCTATCCATCCACCCATCCATCCATTCACTCCTTCCTTCCTTCCTTCATTCATTCATTCATTCATTCATTCATTCATTCATTCATTCATTCATTCATTCATTCATTTTATTTGCAATTACCCATCTGGAATTTACATTAATTTTTCTATTTCACAAAGAATAAAAATAGATAATAATAATAATAATAATAATAATAATAATAATAATAATGCGTTTTGAGAACTGTGTGCCAAGCAAGACAGCAGGTTTCATTCGTTCATTCATTCATCCATTCATTCATTCATACATTTTATTTGTAATTAACCATATGGATTTTACATTAATTTTGTCTATTTCACAAGGAATATAAATAGATAAATTAATAATAATAATAATAATAATAGTAATAATAATAATAATAATGATAATAATAATATGCACCAGCACATTCCGCTGAATCCGTAGTAATAAGAGCAAAGCTCTACTACAATAGCATCAAGACAAAACACTGGTCATCCCCAGGAAATGATAAGGTCACAAGCTTCTGGATCAAGAAGCTTACTGCACTACACCCACAAATTGCCACAGCCCTGACAGAAATTATCAACAAGGAACTCTCAATACCATCATGGCTTCATGACGGAAGGTGTATCCTGAAGAACCGACTGCCAAAGATCACCGGTTAATAACGTGCTTAAGTACACTGTATAAAGCAATAACATCCGTGATTGATGAACTACTAGAAGAATACGAAACAACACACCAACTTATGCAAATTGATCAAGAAAGCTGCAAGCAAGAATCTATGGGATGCGTTGATAACCTTCTGATCGATAAAGCATGCAAATTGATCAAGAAAGCTGCAAGCAAGAATCTATGGGATGCATTGACAACCTTCTGATCGATAAAGCAATACTACAAGATGCACAATTCAAGAGGAAAAACATACTTGTGTATGGGTGGATGTAAAGAAGGCCTTTGATTCAGTGCACACAAATGGCTTCAACTGTGCTTGAAGCATCATGGATTATTAACAAAGCTAACAGCCTTTATCAAGAACATTATCAAGAAATAAGAGATAACCCTAGAGATCACAACTGAAGATGGGAAAAACAAAATTGGCCCAATTTCTCTACATCGGGGAATACTACGAGGGGATTCATTTTATGTTAGACTGTTCACCAAGTGCCTAAACCCAATTTCATGGTCACTCAGAAAGCACTCAGAAACATCATTAACGCACCTTCTTTATATAGACGGTTTAAAGACATACCACAAGACACCGACTAAAGCAATGATGGAAACGAGACGAATAGAAAGCATGTTCAATGACATTAAACTGGAATGGGGAATAGAGAAATGCGCAAATGTCACAGTAAGTAAAGGAAAATTAATATCAGCTGAAAACCTCATTCTTAATGAGAACAACTCCATCAAAATATTACAAGATAAAGATCACTAAAGTTCCTTGGAGAGCTGGAGAACTTTGCACAAATAGATAACGAAATATTTGATCAAATCGTTATAGAATATTTGAAGAGACTGAATGTAATTTGGTCCTCAAATATATCCATACCTAGAAAAATCATAGCAATCAACACATTTGCCCTGCCACTTATACACTACCACATGTGGACAGTTGAATGGAGACTAAACGACTTGAGACAGTTGGACCGAGAAACAAGGAAAATAATCCAAGAGCACGGCTGTATGCACAACCAAGCTATTATACTTACCAACTTATCAGCGAGGTCAGGGCCTTACAGAGGTTGAAACAACCCACAAGATCACAAAAATCAAGGTATCCAATTGCCTTATGAGAAGTGAAGATCCTCAAGCACAACTAGTACGAAGATTTGAAGAGATGAAGATTGCTAAAGGATTAAAATCAGTTCTTAAAGATGCAACAAATTATGCTAGACCTCGGAATTAACATCACATTTAATAAAACAAAAACAGTGATTACCATGAAAACCAAAAAGCTTGGAAATCAAGCAGGCAAGTCCAAAACACATGTCAGTCTTTCTCACTCAGGCAAAAAACAGCATCTACACAAAACGTCCTCACAAAAGAAAGATACTGTCACCCATATTATGAGTGCATTCCAAAGATAGCCAAGTCTCTATACACGTCACGTCATGATAAAAATGCAGAGACCTTACTACCACTACCTATAGTAATTCATATCTAATATATTATGTAATATATATAGTAATATATCAGTTTTAGTGTGGATTGCTATACTGATAGCACAGTTCAGGCATTTGGCCGTTATATTTATCTATTCTAACTTTAATCATAATCACGTCAAGATGTAAAGGGTGCAAGCGCATACCAAAGTAAGTTGAGTCTGTCTTGTTTTCCGACTTTAAATTAAAGGATTTGTAGTTAAATTTGATTAACAATTATATTCATTTATCTTATCTAAAACATCTATTTTAATAACTGCAAGTTTGTTAATCGCTATCTTAGTTCCGAACTTATATGAAAGCTAAATTTTGTAGTTTGCTAGTCTATTTTTTTGGTTATTTGTTGTAATATAATTCACGCATTTAGTAATGGAAATTTATATTTTACCACTCGTTTTTGCTGCTATTTTTGAATACAGTTAATTTGTTATGTTATTACTAGGTTACGATTTATTTCAATACTGTATAATCATGGTGTTCTTAATGGTTATTTATCTAGATATAGTATATCAGTAGGTTTTATTTGCTACTGCGTTTGTGTGTTCAGAGATGTAAGCTGAACCAGACTTGGCTTTAGAACCTACATTACAACATTTCAACAGTTCAACATTTGACACTTCGCTTCTTCAAACCAATTTTTCTATCAACACTTGTATTGTATTAGCCAATAAACGTTATATGTTGCATTGTTGCAACTTTTCGTTGTGTTCGTTTATTGCACCCAATCTTCACTAACTGAATCTACTTCATGTGAAGCTACACTCAGTACTTGGTACCGTATATTAAACTTGTCTTGGTATCACGTACAACTCAAGGTATTAATTAACTCTGGAAATTTACGGGCTTTCGCCATTTTAATAAAAATGAAAAAATATACATCAATTTCCCTCGCTTTAAAAATAATTCCAATCATATTCTTGGAAATCTCCTTTCAATAAGGCCAAATAAAAAAAATTCCCGGTTTCTCATCGGCGCCCGCATTGCAAAAAAGCCGCCACATCATTTTTTTTTACAAATAGTTATAAATAACACTAAGAGAAAATTTCAATTTTCAATATTGGTTTGATGAAATATTTTCCGGTAGCAAATGATTATATGTCTACAAAGTAAATACCAATAAAGAGCTGCGGTTTTTTTTAATTTGCATCGGTAATTTAATCTCCCTCACATGATGAGAAACCGGAAAGTTATTTTATTTGGCCTATTAATAAACTTAGAATGTACCACAATGATTCAAATGTGCATTATTGTAAAACAATCCTCACCAGGATCCAGGATTGTAAATATGAAACAATGGTTTGTGCTCGTTATAAAAAACCTTTTTGACGCAAATTGTTACTGACTAAACCCAACTTCGTTTAAATGGAAACTGAACCATAAAATCGACTTTTGTCGAACAAATTCTTTAAAAGCGTGAAAACGATATTTAAACATTTTTTCCTCGTGTCGCGCTGATTTTCCGAGAAATTCGAGTTTAAAACACTTTACTTGCCGCATTGTACCAGCTGCGCAGAAATAGGCTATGACGTCGGATATGGGGAAGCCAGTCTTTTGCGGCGAAAGCAAACAGAACAGATTCAACTTTGAAGCTCGACTTCACACACAACTTAAACTTTTTAACTTTCGCACTTAACTGTGTAAGCGAGCTTGTGACAACAAAAACAGCTCAAACGCACGTTCACTTCCCCATAACCTACGTCACACGTTACCATCGTTACCGCTGACAAGTACTGTTGAAGTCTTGAAGTTATCTTGAAAAAAGCTTTGTGTTAAGCACTGATTAACAATTGTTAATGGTCCGTGTATGTAGTTGGCTTCCAGCTTAATACATTTCCTGGGGACCCCTTTCTTAAGTACTATATGTAGTGTTACATCAAAGAAACTTCATTTTACAAAACAAACAACACGAGAATGATGTTCAACATTAGCCAAAACCCGGCACCATACCAGAGGAGTCTGGCTCTTTTGCTCCATTGGCGGGCTTTTCTTCGAGTCTGGGCCGCTTGAGGGCCTTCTGCTCGTCCTCCAGCATCTGAGTGGCTGAGGTCTGCAATGCTTCGAGGCTTGTTTGAAGGCTTGTCAGACCTTCTTGGATGCGAACTGACGCACCTCCTGACAAGTCCTTGTCCTGCTCCTCGTCGCTCACATTCATGGTGTCGTCTTTGGCTTCGATTCCAGCTGAGGCCTTGGCAGAGGCCAGGTTCTCCTTGGCCTGCTCCAACGCAGCTTGTGCTGTGGAAACTCTCTCTGCCATGTTCTTCTCCTGTTGCAGGAATTGTGCACTGTATCCTTGCCATTGTGTGACAGCTTGGCTGAGGAAGGATCGCCAGGCATTGTGCAGGTTGTAGCGCGCCAACTGAGCTTGCTGCAGCTCCTTGCGCGCTTTGCCATGAGCCGTGACTACAGCATGCAACTGTTTCGTTTGTTGCTGCCCTTCTTTGATGGCGGCATCGTTCACCATGCTTTGCAATTCCGGAGGCAACACATCGTTGTGCTTCTTGAGGGCCGCCATGATATGTTTCAACTGGCGGTCCTCTTGCGATGGTGGTGCTGGTGGCGGAATAGCTGATGCCAGTGAGCTCATAGCTGTCATCCATGGAGGTTCTGGTGCATGTTGGGTCAAAACTGGAGGCCCGATGTGTTCGGCTTCTACCGTGGCCCCTTTTCCCTTTCCTTTTTGTGCTGTCTTCGGTGGTCCATCCTGCTTTTTCGCTTTTCTCGATGACCTCCTTCTTGGGGTCTGTTGGCGTCTTGGGGATGCAGTCCATTGTGCTGCATCTCTGGGATCTGTTTGCCAATGTGGACCCTGCCATCCAGTGTCGTCCCACTCGGCAGCATAGTTCCATTGAACCTGTCTCTGGTCGCGAGGTTGACGGCTGGTGGGCTGAAAGGTCGGATCGGCACAAAGGTGCCAAGAGACTCCACATACTCCACAAAATTGATGTGATCTGGCACAAATTTTCATGCATGTGGCGCATCTCCAAGATTGTGAGGTCTCTGTCATTGTACTGGCAAAATTGTCCAGGAAAACTTCGTCCCTGGAGTGATGGTCTGCAAGCTGGTGCAGTGCCTGCAACACCCTGTGTGATGTTGCTCTGATGTGTTTCTTCTTGACCAAGTGCAAAAATCTCCTTGCCTTGGCACGCGCTCTCCTTTGGGCTCTCCTCTGCGTAGGGGTAGCCGTTGTATGTCCAAGTATTCAGATTGCAGCAAATGGCAAAGTTGATCTGCGCAAAGATGGTGCAAATGTAGAAAAACTGGATACACATAAACCTGTAATGCAAGTGGAGAACACAAAATTGTACTCGGTGTGAGGTCACCGCAGAACCAGGTTGAGCCAGTCAGTTGCGGGGAG
>JAPEIX020258562.1:0-14799 GCA_026122405.2 Zoanthus sansibaricus
CGTTTATCTTCTCGTGGAAAAAAATTTCACTCGTTCGCTGTGCTCACTCGTGAAATATATTTTCCACTCAAAGATAAACTTTATATGTTTGCACCACCGTCTAATATCGTCTTTATATCAAAAATTCTCTCCTGAGTAGAAGAGAGACCACACAACATCAAGACCACTACTCTAAGCTTCACGATAAATTTGTGTGGGTTCTTTTAAGTAACCGAAAAGAGGCTCGAGAGACTCGGCTCACGGTTTAAAATGTATAGATCCGGCACGGTTGAATGCAACTTACCAACTAGAATAACCAATGGCAGTCATCATTTATAGACGAATCTTTGCTGACGTCATTGTTTAAATATTCTGCTTCATTGGCATAAAAATCTAGGTAGCTAACGAACAAAGGTAAATAAGATTTGAAACTAAAACTTGAGAAAGCTTGTCAAACTAACAAAGAGATGAAAATTTTGACGCTATTCAAGCAGTTTCTAAAAGTATATTGCGGTTCCAAAATACTCAAAACAGCTGGACGGCAGTGTTTACCATATCACTGGCTCATATTTCAGAAGATGTTTATTTTACAAAACACTCTCAATATACAGTGCTTCAGTTTTTTAACGTTATTAGAAACTGGCGCACATATGCTAATGAAAGGATAAATGTAAACAAAGATCCATCTATAATAATCTAAAATCATATGATAACAGAAAAAAATCTTATTTTCACCTTCATTGTCATTTGCTAGGTCATCCAGTCTTTGTTTGGCCTTTCTGTATATCTTTAAATGATTCGTAACATCATCAACAAACCTTCTTGTCAGAAAATTAACCCATTCAACATCCTTTGATCTAATTGCGAAAAAAGCAATTAACAATAAAGTAATTGCAATGTGACGTTATTAACATGAACTAAAACAGATCATTCTTTTAAGCTGACAAGGGAAAAACCCAACCTTTAACGTGCATTTCGATAATTTATAAGTTAAACACTGTAGTGAAGAAAAACTAATGACGTTTGGACTGTAGTCCTTCGTCCGAGTGAATGTAGAGTTATCTTGTTTAAGTACGCTGCACATAAAAGCAAGGTATATATCTATCGCTAGGCTTTGACACTGAGGGTGATAATTGTTTTAATATTAAACTAGCAGGTGAATAGGACTTTTTAAAATAATTTGTTTTAAAAAATCTTTATCAAAATCTGGCCAAAAACAAGTTTCACAACTAGTCTTCCGCAATCTATCTCACGCGCGAGCAATCAGAGTGCAATCAATTTTTTCACGGATGAGTGACTGAGGTGAATAGCACAGGATATTCGGTGTTTGATGAACCAATCAGAGCACGCGGAAAGTGCTATTCAAGTGCTAGATTAATACTAATACATGTTAGTCAGTACCATAAAATTATGTATATTTGCTTGTGTAGTGTATGTATGCAAACCAATATCATGAAATGGGGCTAGCTAATTCCTTTACAAGCCTGGTGGCCCATGAAGCTATCACTAATCTCAGGTTTCTGTTGTGTATAAACTGGAGGGTCTCTACCCTTTCTTGTAACTCTGTTTTTTGACCTTTTGAAGATGGAAAATGTGCTTCAGCTTAGATGGAAAAGAAGGTCACACAAAGGTTCAAAGCTTAGTAGAGCCAGGAATTGATTTCAAAACCTTTTATTTGAAAGACAGATATGATCTTACTAACTGTACTAAGCATGCCGGGGGTGGGGGATGGGATTATGACTCCCAACATTTTGGAGCGAGAATTCTTATAATCCTTTTCAGGGTAAAAGCTCAAGGATTTGGAACCAATTTGGGTGCCAATGACGAATTTACCTCTTGCGGTATAAAATCGACCAGATAGGTACCTTTTAGATATTGCACATTTTCAAAACTGAATGCCAGCTCCTTGTTTTCATAACGAATAAGGTTAGTACAAATCAAGACTATTTTTAAGTGTATTTTCACTTCGCAAACCCAACAAGACCAAATATGGTGTACACGTAAAAACTTTGTATTTATGCTAGTTACAGTATGAGCACAGAAAATGTCTCTTTCAACATCACAATCATCATCATCATCATCATCAACATTATTTTTGTTTAAAGTCCATATTTTCCTATTTAGGATGACCAGTATCTTTGCTGTAATTAATATGAATAGCATTCATAACAGTTTACAAAATCTTGCTTACAGTTGTAATAATTTAATGACAAACTCATCAATTTAAGCAAATCTTGGTGGAGTCAAGATGGAAGAGCAGTACTGCCTCCCAACTGATCACTTAGGACCTGGGTTCAAGTCTCGGGCATGTAAGTGGCTGTGATTTTTTGATCTCAATCTGATTGCATCCTGGTACTCCCATTGCTCATTAAAAATTGACTCCCAGCCTTTTCCATGTAGCTGTGTTGCAGTGCCTCAATGTCATATAATATATGGGTCAGAGAGTAGATGCTCTTATATATGGGTGGTGCAGCTTGAAGACTTGATGCCTCATCTGGAGATCTATTGGCTAACTACACACAGTTTAGCAAATCTCTGTTTATTTCTTAGAGCTCCCCATATTCTCAAGGGCTTATACACTTGTCCTAATAACAAATAAGGTTACATATGTCTGGATATCAACATCGCACTTGAAACACTCTGGTCAGATCACACAGAATTGCATCCTTACAACCAGTTTTGAACACTGCAGGAGAGTAAGTATCATTTATGAATTTACTTATTTTTTTATTACGTTATTCATTTATTTATCTGTTTATTTATTTATTAACTTTATTTATCTATTTATTTATTATTTTATTTAGTATTTTTTGTTTATTTATTATTTACTTATTTAAAATACTCTTTCTCTATAGTTGCTATTTCAGACATTAATGATCTACCAAGAATCAACCACACCACAATACAGTAACAGATTAGCTTTGACTGTATACTCTAGGTTCTTGAGAGCACATGGTTGGTACAAAACTGGTAAGATCACCACCACCTGGTTAGCCTGATTAGTATGGTGCCAATCTATTGTGTGGGAGGCTCAGTTCGATTCCCGGCCAAACCAACACTTAGGGTCTTAAAATAATTGAGAAAGTGCTGCCTTTGCTCTAACATCTGCAAATGGTTAGAGTTTCACGTCTTCTCAGATAAGGACGTTAAATCGTAGGCCCTCGGAGGCTTCTGTGTTTGTGTGTGTATGTTTGTCATGTCAAAAGTCTCCGTCCACCTTTGAGTGGTAAAGATGGTGTCCCCAATCTAGGCCTTCGGCCGCCTAAAGTATATTGACACCTAATAAAGTTATTATTATTATTATTATTATCATTATTATTATTATAATTTTCAAAGAAACGCTGGTTACATTTAGAAGAATATAACTTTTAATAGGCATCGTTGTTTCAATAGCTCACCGAAGAAGGGTTGATTCTAACTTAAAGTTAACTCTGTGACATGGTAAGTTTTCTTGTAATAAGGGTAATTCGTCTTAAAAGAACTGAGCCCAATTTTAAAAGTCTGTCAGGAACATTTCCCTTTTGTTCATTCAAATCTAAGAACCAAACATGCTCCCTGATCTCGTTTGATTACTTCTACTTTAGTTGTTCTTTCTCGAGACTTTGTTTACGGGTTAAATTTTTTTTAGAAAATGTGTTTTCTTTAAATTTGTTTTATAAGGATCTATCTATAAACGTTATTGGCGTTTTCATTTTCATGACTGTTTATTATCAACAATATTACAATCATTAGAATATTCATTACACTTACCGCTGGTGCTATATGACGTGTTTAGTGCTAGATTGGTCCCAGGTACAGTGATTGTTGTGGGGGAAGGGGTAGTCAAGGAACAAACAACCCCAGCGTCCTCTGAGTGGGTACAGTCGTGAACGCCTACAGGATCGTGGTTACAATCCAACAAAGTTTCCTCGTTTCCGTTACAACGAACCTGACAAGTACAATGAGCTTGGAAATTTTACCACTAATTTATCATTTTAGTAAAATATAGTTGTTTAACAGTCGCGGTGTAGCGTGGAAAGGTTAAAATATTTAGCCTTAGTTCCTTTGCGTGATTATTCGAGTACTTCATGTAGTGAATACTGAAGGGCCCAAGGTGCCTTTCTGTTGAGTTGCACTTTCTGGTTGTTTTTGAATGAGGTATAATGGCAATAGCTGGTAGATGTTACTCAATACGACAGTATTACAGTTTTTCACAAAAACCCCGCGAGTGTCAAAGGCAGTCAGTCTAGGCATAAACCTTGACCAATGTAAATAACAGTAAACAAAAAAGAAATTACAAATAAAATTAAAATAAATGGCAATAAATACAAGGCAAAAAACAAAGTAATTGGAAAAATGCCCCTTGCAGGCCAGCGCTCTGGTTTTTATAAAGCCGAGGAACTACTTTGTATAATTCCCTAGCGACTCCTAGCAACAATACCAGATTTGCTAATTAGAGCCTCGGGAGACATGGCCGTCAAGGAACCACAAAACATGCTGCTTTCCCGAGGTTAAGGTCAATAAGAGTTTTGTTACATACCAAATATCAAAGAAAAACAAAAAGCAGTTTTTTTAAAAAGATTTTTTTATTATCCAAACTTTATTTTGTGAACCTTTGAAATCACAGTGAATTGCAACTAACTTTCGGTTCTGTTATTTACTGTTCCATAACACATTGTTGCCCGCTTAGCCCTTGGCTGCCGGGAAACAGCGAAATTGTTCGCCTGCACATGATATTCTCTCGTTCAATAAGAGTACGAGAAAAATGGACTTTGATAGTCGACTTACAATTTAATTTACCTGGTCCAGCAATATGTCTCCATTCCCTCTACCAAATTTTCCACAGCATGGTGCATCTTCTGCCACAGGGAAACCAAGGACCCGGCATACGACGATTGCGTGGCCTATGTCCCACAAGTCATCACAAACTGTTCCCCAGGCCCCGTTGATAATTATTTCTACTCGACCTTCAAAAGCTCCACGACCTCCAATAAGGCGAATATTTGGAGGGGCTGGGATTAAAGTTAAAAATAGCTTTAATATAAAAAAAAAATAGAAATAAATAAATACTTATTTAACGTCTATTGCGAAGGAAGTGGTTGCCCATTCTTCCTAGCCAGAGGTTAATGTTTAATTGCTCGACGGCTCAGATCTTGGGGTGAAAGTCGAATTTGCGCAGGGAGGAAAACCGGAGTACCCGGAGAAAAACCCTCGGAGTCAAATTGAGATCGACAAATCTCAGCCCACGTGCAGAGCCCAAGAATCGATCCCGGGTCGTAGAGGTGGGAGGCACGACTGATGACCACTATGCCAACCTGATCAAAACGAATGTATAGTTACAACTTTTGAAAAGGTATTTTTCACTGATAGATTTTCATTCATCCCTGCCTCCCTCCCTGGGGCGACAGCCAGGCGTGAAGTTCAGACTAGCAACAGCAAAACTTTGCCTCTGTGCTTTTTTGTTATTAAGGGAAAGCTTTCATGCCCTTTAACCTTCAATCATTTTTAGGAGTGGACCTCAGCCCCTTCGAGCTTTCCTAATTTCTTAAATTAAAGTGCTTTAGCGCTGCCCACCAAATTTTTAAAAACTGTTCATTACGAATAAACAGGTATTTTTACTAAGCATTGTGTTTGTAACTTTTGAAATTAAATTATTTTACAGCTGAAAGAGAAAAGAGTTTCCGTAAAGCAAAAAATTGTAAAAGCATTTTCTGTTTTTATTTTTAAATTTATGCAGGTACTATTGTCATGAAAGGTAATAAAACAGCATACAACACGTAAATTACCAAAACTTTATAAAAAAATTGGAAAAAGAACATTGATAAATATCTTGGTCGTCCGAAGGTTAAACAGTCGGACAACTCTCTACTCCACAAAACTCTTAAACAAAAAAGGGCTTACAAAACTGCTGCATTTAAATCAATATATCGCACAAATCCCACCTGGAAACTGCGGTGAAGGAGAAGGAGTTGAAAGACTCGGGCGAGCGTAGCTAGAGGTAAACAAACAGTTGTTTTCTGCAATGCCCGGATGTTGTCGAACAAGAACGTCATCAATAGCAATGTAACCTGTGCCGCTAGAACCAACGACTCCTTCGAAAACAATCTGAAAACAGAAGAGAGGAACATTGCACACATCTTTGCTGACGTCATTGTTTACACAACTCTAGGTAGCTAACGAACAAATACAAATAGTATTCGACGGAGTCTAAAACTTGAGAAAGCTTGCTGAATTAACAAAGAGATAAAAATGTTGACGCTATTCAAGCACCCTTTAAAAAGATATGGCGGTTCCAAAATACTCAAAACAGCTCCATTAGATCACAGGAACAGAGTTTTGTTTATTGCTCTCATATTTTCAGAAGAGGATTTTTTACAGGTAACATGAAAAAGCAGGCACTTGCATACAATTCGAAAAGCATACCGTGACATTGTGACCGCCTCTCATGAAGAACTGTCCCTTAATCCACTGGTTGCCTTGGTTACCATCCAGTTGCCAAACCAGGGTGTTATTTATGTAAATTCGTAGTAATCCGACTTCTGATCCGTACATGTTGTAGTAAAAACTGAAACAGCTATCATTGAGGAGAATCTGCGGGGGAGACGCTAGTCGAGCAAAGTCAAAGGGCTTCTGGTGATGATGAGCGGTTGAAATATAAAAATATTTGCCTATAAGAAATATTTTCTTATAAACATTTTTAAAATATGCATTTTGAACTTTTAAATGTTTCGTAAGCTATGCTTGTCAACATACATTGTCAGAAGTATAACCGTTACACTTTTTGAGAAGTTATTTAAACTTTATAAAAGGGATCTGGAAACTGTCTAGAAATGAAACATTGGAAAAGCTTTATTAATACAATTAAAGCTTTTCACTGCTGTTGACATTCAATTAAATTTCCCTCTGATCTTTTTACAAGAATATTGTTTTTGGGACCGAGGCTGGATATCCTTATTTTTTGGCCGATTTTAGGCTGAAAATATTCTGACGAATCTTTTTAGTTCAGGGAATACTTGCGACATGGAATTTCCGTTTTTCAAATGACCGGGGCTTCAAAGATAATAGATCGGTTTGGGATAAGGGTAGAATTGTAATACATGTAATCATGCAGTTACGTTGTTTTTCAAACTTGCAAAATTATATTCTTAACAAAATCATAACCTCAGCATTATTCTTAAAATATCTTAAAATCTGGCCAATTTCAGCCTCGATATTCTTATAAAATATATTCTTATAAAAAAGAGTGTGTCAGTTTTTCCGCTAGTGCCAAAATGTCAAAATGGTCTCATTCTGTGTTGTGACCGGTTGTTTTGATGTGTAAAACTGAGAAACATTTAAAAAGCAAGATCATAGCACATGCAACAAACATTAACAATGATGTTTTTTTTCATCAGAATTTTCTTTATCTTTGATTTGAATACGAGTTTTAAAAACAACAACCAATGGCAAAAGAAAGGTGTTGGTTTGTGTGTGTAAGTCTGTGGGGGAGGGGGCAAGGGGGAGAAATAGGGAACAAGGGAGGAGTGGGTGATCGGGAGAAGAGTGGGGAGCAAAGACTGTTCGAGCTATAGGTCAGTACTAACATAGTGCAGTAAAAAGAATACTGCAGCAATTGCTACTGATTCAAAATTCACATACCAGGTAAAAAAGTCCAGTCAAAATTGTCATGCTTTAGGTTTGTGAAATTGCAGCTGTCTTCTCGAAACGAACACTGAAGACCATAACTCGCTGTGGAAGATGCAAGAAAAAAATAAAAACGTTACGAATAAGATAAGAATTAAATTATAACTAGTTGTAATCATAGATTAGTGAAGTGCGTTCGATAGTTTAAAGGTTGGATTGGATGGTGATTTTTCTAGCACCGTGCTGGAGGGATTGAACTTAGTCCTGTGTACATGCAAAAACAGTTATTAACGCACAAACAAGAAGTCAAATAATAAACTGTTCTGTTGTCTTTGAGTTACGAACAATTTTCAAATTCAAAGTATAAATGGGTGTTTTATGGATCAAGTTAGTAACTCTGTCTTTGAGTATCACGCATCAGGGCCCGCTTGCTCAAAAGTGAATTAATTTTAACTCTTGGTTAACTCTGAACAAAAATATTTAGTATCTATATGATAAATCTCGATGATGATGAAACTTCGTCTGCAGTGCAGACGTTTTCGCACAAGTCCCGTCTTCTATCTTCTGGAAACGACCCGCACCCAGACCCTCTCGGAGAAATCCAAGATGGTGTCGATTAGGATCAACTTTTTCCGCTTGCGCAAGATTATGATTGCGTTCTCCTTCTGTCGAACGCAAATATTTTGAACACATTTCAAATGTTTTTCCTAGTTTCAAATTGTTTATCATCAAATGGAAAATCTGAAATATAAGTGTAGTCATGCACGAAACAACGTTTTTAGTGACTTTGTTGAGCTCCATTATTACTTGTCAGTTTGCATGCAGAGTAGAGAAACAAAACAGTGCTTGAATTATATGAAAATTTACTTGAAATTTACTTGTATAACTTTATGAGATGTTAGATAACTGAAACGAATAAAGTAAAGAACTTAGAGTCGAAACAGAGCAGAAGCATCAAAACATTTCAATTCCTACCTCAAAATGGCAGCAGTAAGTGGACTGGAACTGTTCTGACGTCATAGAAGGGTGGGCAGCTTCAAGCATCATCCGACCCAGTCCCTCGAATAGGTCCGCATTGAAGTAAGCAAGATCTTCCCACGTGATGTCTCTGTTAAAAGAAAAAATAAATAAAACGGCTAAGATTTTGGCTTGAAAGTAAAATTTGCAGAGGAGAAAAACCGGAGGATATGGAGAAAAACTCTCGGAGTCAAAATGAGATTAACAAATCTTAGTCCCCACGTAAAAAGCGGTGGGAGGCGCGACTGATGACCAATAACCCAATCTGAAAACCCTGCATACTTGCTGACCTGAATTGTAAATGACAGGGTTGCCACTATTTAGTGGATGTGAAATTCAAGGACTTTTCCAGGACTTTCCAGGATATTTTCAAGCAAATCCAGGACCTTCTTGATCAAATAGAACTTGAATGTTTTACACATTGTTTTCAAAAATCAGCTCAATGATACACATAATATACTAACAAGCTTTAGAAGATTTGTTTCTGTACAAAAATCAAGCCTTACAGAGTCGTGGTTTTTGTTTTAAATTGTTGTCACATCAGCTTATTTTTTTAATTTGGAAGTAAAGCAAGAAATTGTTGGCCCATTCCAGGATTTTCAAGGACCATGACTCAAATTCAAGGCCTTTCCAGGGCCTGGAATTTTTTCCCCAAAATTCCAGGACTTTCCAGGATTTTCAAGGACCGTGGCAACCCTGTAATAACTATTTTCGATAATACAAACCATCGGAAACTCTTTTTGATTCCAAAAACCAACAGAAAATATTTTCAATACCAGAAACCACTGGCAACTCTTTTCAATACCAGAAACTATTTTCGGTACAATTAAATTTAGGAATGGATGCATACTTTAGACAATTTACAGTCCACCTCGAAATTAGGCCCATTTGATTTCGAAAAAAGCCCATCAAAGGGCTTAAGAAAAAGAAGCCATTGCCTTCATGTTTTTTTTTAGATATTACAACCACATGTAACTGGACTTATAGAGCGATACTTGTCGGCTAGGAAATAATATTTGCAGCTATAAATTTGGGTTTCGATTATTAGAAAGATTTAACATCAGTTGACTTTATCCCAACCGTCGAATGTTTAAAACGAAGTCACTTCACTAACCGAAATTCTTGCACCAAAGATTAAAAAATGAGAAATGAAACTTCGATTCCGTAGTTTCCTCGTCAAGGTAACGACATGGCATCAGTAACGATCCTTTCCTCGTCACGGTAGCGACACGGTATCGGTTATGATCATTTCCTTGTCAAGGTTATGACACGGTATCAGTAATGATTGTGTCCTTGTCACGATAACGACATGATATTGGTAATGATTGTTTCTGTTAAATCCTAGGGCTTAAATTGTTAAAAAAATAATAACTGTTGATTACAATTGGAATCTTCGTTGTGTTGACAGTTTTTTGAGCAACTCAGGCCAGGTGAACTCTTATAAATACCAATTAAAAACAAGTTATTCTTGCAATCGAGGCAAAACCTTTGCAAAGCTGAATCTACAATTTAGTGTATAGACGAAACTAGCCAGGTCGATTAGCCTAGCAGTTATCAGGGAATCCCGCACCATCATACTATTCAAAAATTATTCCTGCAAACGCAGTTAAAAGGTAAGTAGTGGAAAAAGAGACTGTTGTTGTTGCAGTATTTTGAAACATCATTATAGATGATTACAAAAAGAAATGACAAAGAAGTCTTGCTTGGAATTAGCTCGATTATGCGAAATTGCCGAGCTTGAATCTTTTTCGGATTTTTTTAGGTTCACTTAGACTGTTATTCTAAATGGTTTTTGAACATCATTTGTTTTGGGTCTAAACACAAAATGTATCTCTTGTTGTTCTAAACGCAAAACGGTACTGAAATTGGTTTTGCAGCAACATCAGAATAAATTCAGTTTTCCAAGAAAAGAGGTAAATGAATACATACATCAAAATGTATTGTCAGAAGCATTAAGAACCCAGCATTATTTAGACTATTTATCATATTTGTTAAAGAAAAGAATTGTTTCAGAATACATGTACAAATTATTGATAGTTAAGATCAACGTTAGCTAGTTTCTTAACTGTTTATAAAGCATCGATTGATCCAGTGGAACAAAAACTATTTTTTTCGGATATGACGTGCACTGCAGCTTAATGTTCTACGTACTTTTATAAGATCACAGACAATAACCTGCTTTTTAAAAAAAATTTCCTCGGAGCTTCCAGGGTTAGATATAGAAAATGTCTGGGTTTGCAGGTCTTAAGGAATTTTGGATCAATGAGGTGATTTCTGTTTTTTCCAATATTTTCTGGGCCCGTATGCAAACATTGGTAATGATTTGAAATTGTTGCCCATTAAAGGGTGGCAGTCTTAAACTTTTGTACCTATTAAAGGGTAGAGGGGTGAAATCGTATTCCCTATTAAATGGAGGTGGTGTAAAACTATTGTCACTATTAGAAGGTAGCAAAGCGTAATTGCATGCTTGTGCTCTAAGAGCGTTGGAATAATAGTTGTGTGTTTTAAAATGTTCGCTGAGTAACTGCAAACACCCATTTATCATACAATGTTTTTCCACATTCACTTGCAATTGCCCCCTCCCCCTCCCCCCAATTGTTAACGTGTTCTTTTTGCCTTACCTATTTCTTCATTTCTCAATTCAAGCGAACTTTTTAACCTCTCGTTCATGGCCAACATTTGCTGTTCACTACTCATCATACTGGAGAACAAACGAAAACTTTCTCAATACAGATCAGGTTTTTAACATCGATTTACGGTATTTACTCGATTAAGTGCCACTCGCCACTCGCGCCACTCAATGAATATTTACGTTAATCTGGGGAATAGGTAATTTAAGCACTGAGGACGGCGGCACCAATGACGACGGTTAAGAACAAGGTTAAATAAATAAAACTGCACGTTGGAATGTATTGAGCTGAGCAACTGCACGTAGCTGTCCCTAAAATCAACACGTGAAAATACCAATTTTAGAGTTTTGGGAGTACAAGAACGTAAACACAAAAAAGCTCTCAGTATTTGTTCAGTTTCACGAAAAAACATCAATCATTTTCTGCTCACAGAGTTTAAAACAACAAAAACAAAACCCCAATGACCCGCGCAAGGAAATACTGAAGTACAAACAAGAAATATGATTTTTCTAAGCCTTTCTTCGCGTTCCCGTACTCTAATAGGAACCTTTAGCAACAAGGGGACGTAAACGACGACGACTCAGACAAATCACATTTCTGGTTTATACTTTATTTCTTTGTGCGGGTCAATAGGGTTTTGTTCCTTTGCCTTAAACTTTGTAAATCAAAAAAATGATTAAAGGTTTCTCTATGAAGCTAGACAAATACTGATAACGTTTTTGCTTTTATGTCTTCATGGTCTCTACAACTCTAAAAAAGTTTTTTTTTTCACGTTCTTATTTTAGCGACAACTCCGTGCAAGTGCTCAACTCGATGCATTCCAACATGCAGTTATTGTATTTACTATTGATCTTTGCCGAGGTTGTCGGCGTCGCCATTCTCTTTGCTTAAGGTCCCTAATGGCATTAGGATAACACGTCGACTGACAATTGATAAAATTCAATTGTAACTTTCTTATGTGTATGCTTTAGCAAAATTTTTAAAAATTACGGATGAATAATGAAAACTTGATTACTAAGTGGCTATTAATTCTAATAGTAGCTACAGGCCGAATTGATGGGGTTTTACTGTACATCCTTTAGGACGAACTCGAGGGTAGAACTAGTAAACAAATGACCCTAGTGCCACAGACAAACCATAACACAGGTTTAAGAGTTGACAAATGACAACTCAAATGATAACGTTTTGTAACCGAAACGTGGTTAAAGGATTCCGTAGATAACTCTGTTATAGATATTAACAACTGCAATGTTTTCCGTAAAGATAGGCTTATTTGTCAACATGGTGGCGTATGTATTTACATCAAAACTCCATCAAATCGACTCGTCTAAAAGACCTTGAGGATCCCAACGGTTGTGAAGTTTTGTGGGTGAAATTGGTGCCTTCACGCTTGCCCCGGGGAATTAATTGCTTGATAATTGGAATTATTTACCATCCACCATCGGCTAAAGACGAACTATTAATGGACTACCTTTTAAACACCCTCTCTAAGATTGAATGTTCTTATCCTAATGCTGGCTTACTGTTAACTGGTGATTTTAATAGAGCAGACACAAAGCAATTGAGAAACCAATTCCGCCTCACTCAAACAGTTAAATTTCCAACAAGAGGAGAGCGTACTTTAGATCTAATCTTAACTAATGTGGCCATTTACTACGATACTCCGCAGAGTTTCCCCCCCTTTGGTCTTTCTGATCATTCTACAATAGTGATGTGCCCCAAACAACGCCGAAAAACTCAACCAAATAACAAAATTGTATTAGTAAGGAACAAAAAGCCTGATTCCAAACAAGCGCTGGGCCGATATTTAAGCACAGTAGATTGGTCAGTTCTAACGAGTCATCAAGGTACCAAAAACAAGTATTCCCTTTTTTCCAACCTGGTTCAAACCGGACTTGACAGTATCTGCCCTACAACGAAAGTTAAATTTCACCGTAATGACGCACCTTGGATAACTGTTAAACTCAAGTCTCTTATTAGCCTTCGTCAAAAAGCTTTCGGTAACAATAACAAGACACTTTTCAAATTTTATAGGAACAAAGTAAATAGAGAACGGAAACAATGCAAAGCTAAATACTATCAAGCTAAAGTTGAGCACTTAAGCCAAACAGACGCCAAGAAATGGTGGTCAGAATGCCGTAGGCTCTGTGGCATGGAGAAATCCGCTTTCGATATTGCCTCAAAAATCTCTGCAAGCAGTATACCAACTAAAGCAAATATGCAATCACTTGCCAACAAAATTAATGAGGGTTTCCTGGAGCCTCAGCAAGGTTTTGAACTCCTATCATCAGAGTTTTGTGTAAGTACTCAAGGGTTTTCTGTTCCGTTTGTTTCGGTTTGCGAAGTTGAGAAACTCCTAAGTTCTGTTAATATCAGTAAGGCTGGCGGCCCAGACAACATTCCTAACTGGGTACTTAAAGAGTATTCTTATGAACTTGCCCCACCTGTATGCGACATCATCAATTCCTCACTGTGTGAAGGAGCTTTGCCTGGTATCTGGAAATACGCCGATGTTACCCCGCTTCCCAAAGTAACCCAAGTCAACGACATTAAAACTGATCTCCGACCAATTTCTCTTACACCAACTTTGTCCAAAGTCACAGAACATTTTATTGTACATTATCATGTTAAACCTGCAGTTCTTAAACGCCTTGGCTCCGATCAATTTGGCTGCATCCCCAATTCATCAACCACACATGCCCTTGTTAACATGGTACACGTTTGGGCTCGTGCGACAGATGGACAGCGGAATGATGTACGTGTGTTTATGCTTGATTTCAAAAAGGCCTTCGATCTCATCGATCACACTTTACAAATGGCCAAGTTATGTAACTACAGAATCAACCCTATTAACTGGATTACCAATTTCTTAAGTGACAGGTTCCAACGAGTAAAAATAGCCCATGATTGTCAATCAGAGTGGAAAGCTGTTCCAGCTGGTGTTCCTCAAGGCAATAAACTTGGCCCTTGGCTTTTTATAGTGATGATCGACGATCTACAAGCACCATCGCCTAGTGGTGTAGTGAAGTACGTAGATGATACAACCATTTACGTAATTGTCAATAAAAACCTACCAAGTATCGCCCAAACCTCTGTGAATGAGATCTCTACATGCTCAGCTGCGAATAAATTTCTGATACACCCAACAAAATGTAAAGAGCTGAGGATTTTATTTTCACGTGCACCAACAGAAAGAGAGAACGTGAAAGTCGACGGTCAAGAAATAGATTTTGTTGATTCTGTCAAAATTTTGGGTGTTGTTCTACAGAGTGACCTGAAGTGGAACTCCTATGTATCTGAAGTCATAAGCAAAGCAGCGAAAAGGCTCTATTTTCTTTCTCAATTGAAAAATACAAACGTTGATCCAACCGAGTTAGTTAAGTTTTACATGGCTTGCATCCGTTCGGTTCTGCTGTATGCGTGTCAAGTATTCCACTACAGTCTACCAGAATATCTAAGTAATTCAATGGAAAAGATACAAAAAAGAGCACTGTCAATAATTTATGGTTATGATTTACCCTATCGTGAGGCCTTAAGCATTTCAGGATTAGAAACTTTATTTCAGAGTAGA
>JAPEIX020259033.1:0-14795 GCA_026122405.2 Zoanthus sansibaricus
CTTATCGGAAATGTAACGGTGCCCTTCCGTTCAATGATCAACACGAAGACTTCATGGAGCTTTTAGTACAGCCTCCTCCTACACCGTAAGATATATTTTATTGCTTCTGCCGACAAGAGAGTTAGTAATTGCTAGTTTTTGGCAATTGACAACAAGTATCCGATCTATAAAGGTCTTTCGCAGTCATGCGCAGTGTGCATATCCTACTGTTTATGGCCGGCCACGGTTCTTAAAGATATAACGGTTTTTGGGATAAAAGTTCTTTTTTCTTTGTTAGGTCTTTTAAAAATGTTGCGCTATGATTTTTTCCGTTTTATCAGGGCCACATGATTCCTTCATGATTCCTTATTATTTGTAAAGCCTATGGCTTGCCAAAACAGTGTGGAATACACACTGCGTATGACTGTAAAAGTGGTTTCTACCATGCATTCGGTGCTCGAAGCAAATTTTCCACATAAAATATAACAATGAATTCAGTGACAGTCGCATTTCAGTATTGATCAACTACAACTATTAGTTGTCGCGGAAGACCGTCTCACAGAAGGAAAAGCAAAATTCAAGATAACAAAAGAGAGGCCTGTTGTCAATAAGGTATATATTTTTCCTTCCTAAGACAAAAATCTTTTAGTCAATATCTAAACTTTTCTGTTCATCTATACATACACCAATGACATCAAAACAAGTAAATGTTTTGTCTTGGAGGTTCTTCATGTAAAATATCACTCTCTCAAGAACAATCTTTTTTTTTCATTCTCCTAAACAGTTTTTTTCTGTTCAGGTAAGCGCAAATTATCACTGATAATTTATTTTTGTATAATTGTTGAGAGAACTAACTAGAGCGCTATCCTTTTAATCTTTTTATTCTCCCGTAGCACATCTTCAGCCGTCACAATAATGCCGCTATTAAGAAAAGTTTTTAAGCCCGGGGTTTAATGGCTTAATAGACAGATATACGCCCGTGTTTGTATTAAAGTTTAAAAACAAAGATTATAACTATACTTAGTCCTTGTCGATGTTAAGTGAGAAATATGGTTATTTCTTTTAGGAACAAAATTGTTGCTGAGCTAGGAACTCCAACATTTGAAAAAGGAGTTGTAAACCCATTCTTTGCGGACAAAGACAAATACTTGAGGCTTGGCGAAGGTCAAGAAGGATTTGCTCAAGAGGGATTGGCTCAAAGCACCCCAAGGTAAACATGCTGTTTCTAATTAGAACCTTCCTCTCTTTCTGTAGCCTCCTTTCTAAACTACTTCGTGTTTGAATGCATATAATAGACCATTTCTGTGAGGCAGGTAGCATCCTCAGTAACGTTTTCATAACGAGTCTGTTTTGCAGCAAATTGTAATAGCGTAGGCGATTATTAAACTTTTAACTTAGAGTCGGTACCACACATTCGGCGAAGTAAAATTATTTTTTGCAGATAAAAAGTTTATGCTTGCTATAAATAATTTGAAATTGCACGTGTGAAATTTCAGATTTGAAATTGTAATCACGCATAAATTGAGCGCCAAATTCAGGAGGTATTTAATTTGCCTAATAAATTGTTATAGCATGGCGAAGGCGTGGTGCACTGTTTTTCTCAAAACATACATTACTGTTGTTAATTAATCACATGTGAATCATCTCTGCAAAAAACGGGGTAGAGACCGGGTACTAAGTTGGCAACGTAGGTCTGAAAAGCCTGCTTTAGTACACAAAATTTGGACAAGAAGGCATGTAAGCTTTCATGAAATTCAAGATTTGAACAAGCTTTGAGATTGGCTTTAGGTTGGGGTAAATGTTATCTTTCCTTTCATTGGCTCAAATATCATGGGAAGCTTACATGCCGTACTAACCAAAAATTGCTTTGCTGAGTGAATCAACATGGCGGCTTTAAGAATGAACACAACCGCTAACGTAAGAATATTTTTTAAAAATATTGTGGACATTCCTGGGGCTTCAGTGCCTCAAGAAACTCCAAAACTTGGCAATGCTCTATAGCTCAACGATAGTTCTCGTGCCGCGGCTATGGTACTAGTACGTCGGGGAAAAAGGACGAACTTGTCCATATATGTCTACCCAAACGACTTGCCCAGTCTCACACGGCCATTTTAGTACCCAGGCCACTACTTGTTTTGGAGGCGGGACAGTTGCACTGCACGATACTCAATAAACTTTATTAATTTAACAATTTTAGAAACAAGCCCACAGAATCAGAAGCAAGGATTCGGAGTCCAAGCAATCCGTTTTTCACAGACAAAAAAAGATACCTCAAACTTGGTACCAGCCACGAGGATGAAAGCAACATCTGATCAAGGCTAGCTTTGCACTTTCTGTGACGAGCTCGTTGCTAGTATGTAAACATGAGAAATAGATAAGTGTATTTTGTTTGGTTTAAATGGTAAAAACGGGAAACATCAAGCAAGCAAGCATAAAAGCTAAGGGAAGTGAAAAGAGGTTAAGTATTACCGACCCAGAAAGTGTTAGCCGTCGGGGAAGGTTTGAGTATACTGTAGTTATTTACCTTATCTATAAGCCGATCTATTTTTTTCAAAATTTTGACTTCAATCTGCCAAATAAAGTCCAAACAAGGGGATTCGGCTTATAGCCGAGAGTTTGATCAATTCTATTTTTTCTCAGATGTCAAAACCAAAAGAAATGTTTTGCAAATTCCAAAATCGGCTTTTAGCAATAAAACACAATAAACAAGGGACATAAATTGAAACTGTTTGTCACTGAACTTTTATAGAATTGGTGGCAATTGACGACGTTAAATAAAGTATTTATTACAATTTTTACTTATGAGTCCTAAATTAAAGGAGCCATTTTGTATAGTACTTTCAACTGACAATGCTTAATGTCTGGCTATGAAAACGAATAAGAATCGCAGATCATTTTCCAATTTCAATACTACCTGAAGGTTAATCCAGCAAATTAATGCGTCCCATCCGAAGGGTCTCTGTTGCAAATGTAGCTATTAGGATTTTTTTGAAAGAAAAAAATTGTAAATTTGTGCGAACAGAACTCCCCTCACCTCGAGCAGAGTCTTCGCCGAGGTTCCCACCCACGGTACCGCCTCTCGTGGGGAGCGCCGCTAAATTTGTACCACATTCATCAGTTTCTATGCAAGAGGAGCACCGTAATTGTGAATGTGGTATCCGCATTTGTGCTGACGTCATCATTATCAGAATTCTAAAAATCGTTCTGGGATCGAGCCGAAGCCATTTAGAATGAAACAAAATAGCGTTTTAAGTAGAATTCCGGTTGAAATTTTCCTTTTTACAAAAAATCTTGAAATATTTGAATTATGAATTTTTGAGTTCATATTAATAAAATATAGTTGTTCAAACTAAACTTCTTTAAAAAATAAATTGTGTTCGTTGCGTAGAAGCTTAGTCACATAGGACTGCGACCTCGATCTGAAGCTTAGAGCGCGTGACCGGATGTTAAAAATAATATCCGCTGTAGTTCATAAAATCCCAACTCGACAAAAGCCATATATATAATAAATAACTTAATAACCTCTTCTGCTCGGTCTTTACAGGGAAATCTCAAACCTCGGTCTTGTTATACGAATCTCGCTACGCTCGGTCCGTACTTTAAGCCCTCAGTCTGAGATTTCCCTATAAAGACCTCCTTATCGGTTAATAAGTGCTATATATCTTCACGTGTATTATATCATCATAATACTTCATTACTAGAGATCTAACGTTCAACAAATCGTCTCGATTGGCAAACGCGGATTCAAATGATACTGAAACAATCAGAGTTTCGGCCTCACGACAGAGGATGAGGGGAAAACGAGGCCGTTAATACGCCATCCATTTGCAGTGGAGATCTATCTTTAACTTAGCAGTTAGTGTGAAAGTCGAGATGGCGCCAAGCTTTCTAACAACAAACCAATACAAGGCCTCTCTCGTTCATAAAGATCATTAGAATTTATGTTAATGCAACGTTTATGATTTCAGGTTACTGTCAGTAACATCATAAATGACATGGCAAGAACCCTAAAGGCCAAAAGTGGTACAGCAAGGGATGAACAATTAGACAAATCCAGTGCCGGCATTGTGGCAAGTATTGGTAAGCAGAACGTATACTAGATTAGTCTGAGTTGAAAAGATCTTTTAGTTTTAAGACACGGAATGTGGAATCCAGGAAACACTTACCACCAGTAGCCGTCCGTCGAAATCTAGATCCATTTATGTTGAGGATCCAGGAAACACTTGCCACCAGTAGCCGTCCGTCGGAATCTAGATCCATTTATGATGAGGATCCAGGAAACCGAAACCGAACTCCAGCCATGGTTTCCAGTCCCTACTCTTGGGAGTTCGTGTGTTTCAACTTCTTTTAAGTGTAGTATCGCTCAGGTGATCTTCTAAATCTTCTAAACAAGTTTCGTCTTGTTTGAAGAGCCCTCGTCAGTTCCATAGCTCCCAAGAGTAGGGACTGGAAACCATAGCTATGATGAAATCCACATCTACGAAGATATACAGACTTTCTAAAGAACTCCAGTCAAACGAAAATTGATTGTGAAGTTCCATTTCTAACTACACTTGCAATAATGATGCAAAATTTTGTAACACAAATTTGTAATTACAAATTATCTTGAGCTCATATGCGTGCAAATTATTTATAGAATTTAAAATCAAGTTTACTGCAACTTTGTATGTCAGGTTTTAAGTTATTTCATAATCATTCCTTCTGTTTTGTCGTGCCTTGAATTAATGTCTGTCGTCGTTGGCCAATTTCAGGGTTAGAAAGTGGCCAAAGGGAGCATTTTTTTTTCGTAAAAACCCAAACATGATTTATATCCCGTTACATTGTATTAACTTGCAAATAGCGTAAGTTAAAATGCAACCGGAATCGAAATCCAAAACCCTTGAAAAATTAATGTGAAATGACCATAAGATAAGAGATCATGGAATAGCAATATCATGAAGAACGATGAACTGGAAATGATAGGAAATACTTGATATGTACATTAATTTACTAATCCAACTGCAAACATTATTTTGTATAACATATGACTTAGGCAGGTTGCTAGAAAATAAAAATTAAAATATTTGGCAAGGCTCTATTATTTTGTTTGAAAACGCTAGAGTGCTTGAATTCTAAAGGAGAAGTACCCCAAGGGGCTCTGGGTTAGCCTTCTGACTCGCTTACTGAGCACTTTAATGCAGGAAACAAGATAACAAGAACGGTAATAATAATGACAATGTTAAGAAGATAAACGATCTTTAGCATCAGTTTCTTCATAATTTTAAATGAAAACAATTCTGTTGTAAATGTTGGTTTGAAGGAGGACTAATCGGCGTTGCATCCCACGGGGTTAAAAAGACGATGAGCGATCTTGGAACCTTAAAAAAAGATGTCAAAGCGAAAGAAGATGAACTAAAGGATGAATCACAAAAGGAAGCGGATAGAAAAATTCAAGAAGAGGAACTAATCAAAAAGAAAAATGAGGTAAAGTACGAAATGTAGTTCCCAGCTGTCATTTGAAAAAAATCAAATCCCTAAACGTTAAACTTTAAAATGTTATGAAATGTTCATAAAATGGAGATTCTTTGTAAGAATTTCGTGTTTATTTTTCTGTTGATTTGAAACTTATAAGGCAGTAGGAGATAAGTTATCTGCAAGAAGAGACTGGGCTGCTGAGTTGTATAGCAAATTGACCATTTATTAGAACAACTCCAGACTAATAGAATTCGTTAAAATTGATATGAAACCGTAGAAAAAGATTATATATGCCACCATGAACACGAGCTCGTCTTCTAATGTAGTTTACTATTGAACACTTGGTAGATGAAAGATTTGGAAGTGAGACTGAAGACCCTGTGGAAAGTTGTTAGTAAATCTCACATTTAACCTTTTGACTTTGTAGTCACACTTATGAAACCTTTTTTTTTTACTAAGAAGCTACTAAAATAGTGCGCTCTGGTTGGCCTGCCAAACTTCGAATATCCTTATTATTTACCTCTGAGCAACTCGGGGAAAAATATAGCGTCCCAGTTTGCAAGTGAAGAAATCATCCAAATTAACAACAAAACAGTCCCTGAAAACACAAAGAAAGCGACTAAGGTCGACCGTGTTTTCAGTGGTTTATGTTTTTAATTTGAAGTTTATCAAAAAACAATGAGAAAGGTTTTATTTACAAATGCAAAACCGAAGTTATTTAAATGGTAGAGAGAGAGAGAGTTTGCAGCTCCATTTGAGGATATGTCACCAAAAGTAAGCAAATGCAGACAGTTTTTACAACAAAAATTTCCTTACCTGACTTTTTCCGCGACTTGTTTCAATCCTCTGCGTGCGGAAAAATAATGCAATCGTTGCTGGAATATATGAATTAATATAAATTGGTTGTGGTGTATATTATCTCATTGTTTTTATCCAATACTAGCCATTGTCAATTCTGGGGATAATTGTTAAATATTCTTTATTTTAGTTCAGTTTATGTGCTATGATAATACTTTTTTACAAGAAACCTGTTAAAGATCGCTTACCACCCATTTATGCTGTAACGTTAAAGCGCTCTTTTGACAAAATCCCCGGAATACGGACTATTTGAGTTTGTGAGATACTAAGGCGTGCAGATGAAAAAAAAAACTGGTTTTATTATGCAGTTGAGAAGAAAACGTCAGGGTTCTAAAATGGCGTCGGTGAAATGGAGGATAAAATATAGTGACTCCACCCTAACTCCCGACCTGCACGGTGAGCGGTTAATCGAGTTTGTGCCTTAATGCTGTTATGTAAAAAGAGGAGGGCCGACAAAAATACATACTACTTGCCTCGCTCATGAGCGACTCAATGAGCGAATTTAACTCTCAGAGGCGCGATAACAATCCCGGAGTAAAGATTGGGTGTGAAGGTAGAGAATTTTTGGTCTACAGCATTCTTCCATGTTAAAGTAATACATCATGCATGAGGTTCCAGGACACCCTTCCAAAAATCTCCACAAAGGGACTTTATCAGCAATTGGCAGTAAAATGCTAAACAAGCACGTATCAATTAGTTCTGCTAAAAATGATAAAACAATAATGAAATGTAACTACATATTGGATTTATTTTCAGTATTGTGATATTTCCCTTTTAATATTAATACTAATAAAAACGATGATGATAATAAAGGTTAGAAAAATTGATGATTTCTTCCTCATAAAAGTTCTTCCTCATAGCGACTTTAAGACTGTATGGAAAATAAAGCTAGATAGTTCAAGTTCTTGTATGATTCATGGACGGTAGTCATCTTTTAAAGATAATTTCGATTCATGACAACGCACGATGCATTAATTTTGCACGCAAAGATACAGTTGCTGAAATTGGTCAAGAAATTACCTTTGATTCATTTGCTAAATAATTTAAACACTGTCATTAATTTTGAGTGAAGAATTTAAGCTTTGCTTTTTTCAGACTAAGTACATAACAATGAAGGCCATGGAATCGTTGGACGTGGTCGCAACTGTGCTACTTGGAAAAATGGTTGCGGGAGAGGAAGAAAAGCCTATCCTTACTCCACTTTTGTCCTTGGCTGTGAGCAGAGAGTATCCTCAAGACATTGGCAAAAAGCCTTTTGTTTGTCAGGAAGGCTCGATCAGTGTGCCTAAATATGATGTACTTTTCTCAGGACAAAACATTAGTGTCGACTGCCCAATACAAAGAAAGGTAATTTAAAAAACATATATAATAATATTTTTAATAATATAATTAATGAATACTTAATGTGTAATTCCCGGATGGGGATTTTTCAGTGTCATAGTAAAACTCCCTGTCCTCCTAGTAAAGAATCTAAACTGGTAAACCAGTTGGCTATGTACGAAGCGCAGTAAATTTGTTACTGGGATAACCAAGGTCAAGTCCATTCATTAGTCCAAGTTGGGGATTGAACTTGAGACTTGCGATTTCAAATCCCAGTCTCCGACCACTGAACCATACTGCCTGTAGTAATCAACGACTGATTTAAAGAAATTTCATAAAATTCGGCGGAAATTAGCTTGCTGGATTAACTGTATAGAAAATATAACTTAGGAAATAATGTTTACTTTTGTAATAAGAGAACTAAGTAAGATTAGCTGTTTACCTTTTATAATTATATTTTTTCAGTCGACGCATGCTCATGACAACATATACTCCTGGGACGAAAGTGCAAACAATATTTCCAGTGATACTCTGGGAATGGAATTTCTGAACTGCAGCGGCCATAACGTACGGGTGGAAAACCTGTCCTCCCCAATTAACTTGACGATTCCTAGCTCCCATTCTTCTATTACAGCAAAGCCTGATGAGTTCCAGACAGATTATGAAAAGCTGACCATGCATTCCATTATAATTGACCATAATGAAAGTGCAATCCACGTCGAGATTCTTCCAGTAAATTGTACTGGAAGGAAACTAAAGGTGTTTATGAAGAAACACGTACCACCTACTTTGGAAGAGTATGACTACAACTGGACACTACCTATTACTGTATTGAGAGAAAACGACAAGGGTTCGACGTTAGTTCAATCGGGCAAGTTCTTTCTTTCAAATGTGCAGTTAAACCGTAATGCAGTTGGAAAGTACTATTTGGGAGTGATAGCTGATGCGCAAGACAACAAGAGGACGGTATGTCCACAGGTCAACTATACTCTTCACTCGTTTACCTCCTCCTGTCTGTACTGGAATGAGTTGGAACAGCGTTGGATGGGTGACGGCTGCGAGGTTTGTCAAAATGTATTTATTGAAAGTGATTTTAATCATGTAATTTATAAAACAGATGGTTCAAAAAGTCTTGTTTTTTCGCGTTTTTGCCCGCTGTGACCTTAGAAGCAGTAATAAAATTTAGAAGCAATAGTGGTTATAGTTCAATAACTACAAGAAATTCATAGTGGAAGACCAGGACACGTTTTCGCAACATAATTACGGATAAGTAAGAGAGATGTATGAGTCAAAAATAGATTTCTGAGTAAGGAAGATTTTTGTCTTTGGTATAGTTCCAAGATTTAGATATATTATTGGACATTAGATCAATATATATTTCTTTCAGATTAAGTTTTCGATTCATTGATTATTAGATTTAACAGTTTAGTTAGGGGAACAATTCCGACGGAGGACTCGAGATATTTTCTCCCCCGAGCCACACTATGCTTTTAATTCAGACTGCAGTGAAGTTTGTGATACCCTTCAGCAACGTCTCTCAAACAGGTTTCAAAAACTTCGAAACAGGGCTGCTTTAAATGTCTTTAGTTGGAAAAACGCGTGCCACTCGATAAGCTGCTTCCAAAAAAAAAAACGTATAAAATTTTAGATAGAGGCTGCCTCACTGACATTACCAAGACTAAATATATTAGTCTTTAAATAATTATAAATTTGGGCAATGGTTTGTAGAGATAAATTCTAACTTTTGTCTTCTTTCTTCTTCAAATAAACAACATTTCATATTTTGGTTGCTACTCTATCCGCTATAGCTGTCACTACCTAAACCTGAGTTTTTTGAAAACAGCATTTACTATATAGTAGGAAGCTTCGTAGCCCTCAGGGAATACAACAGTAATTCTATTTCTAACATTCCAGTATGTTAACTTAGGTAAGTTTCAATATTTTTGTTGTAAATTGTTTCGCGCCTGTTGTGGAAGGGGTTAAATAAATATCTTCCTGCCTCCCTATTTACACACCTTAGAGTAGTGGTATCTATAAACCTTAACTTGCTTTCATTTCGTTTTCAGGTTGCTGAAGAAACAAATCAAAGCGTTGCGGTGTGCCGATGTACCCATTTAACGACGTTTGGTGGCAGCTTTTTTGTAGCACCAAATCCGATCAACTTTGATAAGGCTTTCCAAGGTTTTGCTAATCTCAGCGAAAACCCTACCGTTTTCGCATGTGTTATGTCGATATTTGGAGTATATTTTCTTCTGGCAATTTGGGCAAGATGGAGTGATAAAAAAGACCTGGAAAAGGTACGTAACAAAACATTTTAATTAGAAAAAGAGAGATTTTCTGCAATTGCAGTGATAAAATTTACATTGATATAATTTGCAATAATAACTTGTCGAAAGACGCATTTTAATGAAACAAGGCAACATAGTTAATAATTACAAAGTGCAGTAAGTTTGACCCTGCTATCACCGAGGACAAATCTATTCATTAGTTACAGTGTGATTTGAACATGGGTAGAAAGCAAATCCACTTGGCTGTTTACAAAGTGTGATTAATTTGATCCTGGGATCACCAAGGACAAATCAGTCAGTGGTTAGAATTGGATTTGAACACGGGTTTTTGTATTCAAGAGAAACAAACCACCGACTCACTGGCTTCTTCCATACTCGCGTAAGAAAAATACAGAACCTTGTTTTCCAGAAACTCGTGCTGGGTGAGAAGCAATAGAAGTACCAAGCGTGAGTGTAATCACTGTATTATAAATATCCACATTACATTTTGAAAGTTTGGGTTATATGAAATTTTGGAAAACGGTTTTCATGACAACGTCGTCACGGACAAAAAGTGTAATACTGATCACCCCACTCAAGTCGGGTTCACGCATAAATTTGCGTCATGTTATCAAGGCAACCAGAGGCATGCATAGATCATAGTAGCAAAAATATAGTTTAAAAGATTCATTGTTCTTTTCTTTTATGATACCTGGTGCCCAAACACCAAACCCGTCAAGGACTTTCGCTTTCCCACAAGCATTGAACATATAATAGCATTAATACAGTAATTTACAACGTTTTTACTTCTAAAAGGTTTTCGCGATAGACCGCTTTTATTTCGATCGTTTGCTGAACATACGCAGAACTGATGCTTGATTATGCCCTGATACAAAAGTTTTATGGCTCCCAGAGCGCATGCTTTTCAGATCAAGCAATTATAAAAGTTGATTTTTTAATAAATTACACACTCTGTCCATTGAAAAGTCATAATTAGATTAAAAATGTTTCGCTTGATTTTGGCTTTAGGAGATTCATACCGAATATCAATCAAACAATCAAAACGCAAAGAAATGCAATATCCAAGCTCTTATCTTCGGTTTTGTAGTGTTAAGGGAAAGAATACCTATGTTTTTTCTATTGAAGGTTCACCCCCCAGCAGGCGTTGGTCAGGTAATGTTTTTACTGACCTTTTAAGGATGAAAAACTGACAAAGCATTGGCGGGAAGAAACGTTACACTAATACCCAGGTCCTCCGAGCTAACCAACTTGTTCTTGCGTTGTGCAAATATCATAACTTTCCTTTCATGGCTAAATAATTTGATAGTGTTCTATTTGTATGGCAAAAGGAACCAACTCACCAACGCAAGTAATTTTTAGACAGGAGATACCATTTACAATAATGACTATATAATTTAAACGTTAATGAAGCACTTTTCTCCGCTACAGAAGTTTTTTTATGGGTCTTGGATTTTAATAGCAGAAATCTAAGTTAACGTTTTCCAATTTGTAGTCTTCATCAAAAAATACTGTTCCATTTATAATTAATATGGTCATTATTCACAGATTGGAGTCAGTACCCTGCCCGATAACGATCCCCGTGATGGCTACGCATACGAAATTACAATACAGACGGGCTGGCAAAGAGGGGCTGGAACAACAGCAGGCGTCTATATTCAGCTAATCGGGGCACTTGGAGAGAGTGAAGCTAGAAACGCGAAAGACCCTAAAAGAGCCAAATTTAAGCGCGCCGCCGTTGACCAGTTCTTACTCACTGTTCCGCAGTCTCTTGGTGATTTGAAAGAACTTTATATTTGGCACAATAATTCTGGTGACTCGCCTTCATGGTATTTATTTCGTGTTCTAATCCGGGACATGCAAACCTCACAGCGCTGGTGGTTCGTCTGTGACAAGTGGCTTGCAGTTGATGAAAGCGACGGAATGGTAAAGTATCACTGAATCAAGAAACCATTTTTTTCTTTTTTTTTCTTTTTTTTTAAACGAAAGCATAAAACATGCAAATAAATATGGGAACTTTTTCCTGAATAAATCAACATTTTCACTTAAAAGAAAAGGCTATCTTTCCAGTCTCCAAAATACGGCAAGCTCTTTCATATTATTAATGGGAAAAAGGAAATGGAAGATCGCAATTAATACCGAAACAATTTAGAATGTTTAAGTCTTTCAACGCAACAGAAATTTAAGCGAGCTCCTCAGTTTATCAGTGCGAGCGAAGCTCCAACGACGAATGAAAACTAAAGTCTCTGTTTGAAGGAATCCATATTTTTTGGATCGGGACAAATAGTGTGAGGAACGCATCAAAAAATATTCTAGTACGGCAATAAATTAATAAATAAAGCTGCTTAAACACTTTTAATTTAGGTTTCTAATTTCTTCATTTTGCAGGTTGAGCGGAGACTTTCTGTTGCCAGCAAGAAAGACCTTACTCAGTTCAACATTCTCTTTGCTAACGCTAGTCGCAAGAATCTTTTGGACGGTCACATTTGGTTTTCTGTGTTCACACGGCCTCCCAGAAGCACTTTCACAAGAGTTCAAAGACTATCATGTTGCCTGTCTCTTATGTTGACCACAATGCTATCAAATGCGATGTTCTACCAAGTTGCTGGTGCATCAAAGAACGACTCGGTTCACATAGGACCTTTTAGTCTAAGCATGACGCAAGTTCTTATTGGAATTCAGAGCAGCCTCATTGTCTTCCCCGTCAATTTACTTCTTGTTACTATCTTTAGAAAATTGAAAGCCAAAGAACCCAAATCAAAGAAATATGAAAAAGATTACAACGCGGAACCCTTGCATATTGGGAGAGCAGCTAGCGCTTATGATAGAAGGTCAGTTTTTCTTTTGGACTCTGTGATGGTGATTTAAAATTATTTTCAATCTTTTCGACGTTGATTTTACATCTCCTTTTCGCTTCTATAATACTAGGAAGACAACATGTTTTTAGGTCTTGAATGAAGTTCTTGTGTATTTTTTGATTACTTCATTTTCTAGTGTTTGTTAATATTGTCCTTACAAAAATCCTAAGACTATTTTATAGTATGGGTAGATATTTTTACGAGTCTTACAGTATTTTGCCGAGCCCGTAGAGCGAGTCAAAATACACAGGACGAGTAAAAATATCAGCCATACTACATACTAAACTGTTTAAGTTATTTATTATATAATCTTTTTATTCGAGAAAAAATGAAAATAAAGGACCGCAAAGCGTGCACGTGACAGGTTTTCTGGAGTACGAATATCGCTCAAAATGTACAATACGGTGGGATATTTGTACTTGCAACAGACCCTCTCATGGTGTTATTTGTACGGTTATATGTGCAGTTGGATAATAAAGTACAATACCACACAATACAATACAATACAATACAATACCACACAATGGAATAAAATACAATACCTTATAAAGTTTCTAATTTTATCTACGCTTTGTTAATTTTTTTTTTTTTTTTTGCTTCTTAATTTTGTTTATATTTACAAAAATATAGTTTCATGCAAAGAAATGTCTAGGGCCAAAATAAACGGCAAAGTTTTCGAATTAGCTCTAGACTGGTTAGTTTTTAATCTGTATGTAGCATCACCCATTAATAGTACTTACAAAAAAAGAGAGAAAAGCTTACACGGCAAGAAGAAAAAAGAGAAAAGAATATTGATTGTTGTTAAAGAGAACCGTTTTGTTTAAGTAGTAAAAGTAGTCTTGCGTTTTTGTTGAAAGCGTTCGTGTTTTAAAACTTAAGTTCAGACGGAAGATTCGTCCAGTGACAAAACGAAATTTGTGCTACTCTGAAAGTGAATTAAAATGAAACGTTCAGTTTGTACTATATTTTTAATTACCATGAATACGAGGAATTTTGACATTTATCTGCACTTTGACCTGTTGAATCACCAAAGGCTTCTTAATTTCAATAAATGCCAGTTTGTGCCACACCAGGTTTTTAGGCCCTTGTTTCTGATTTTTTCTCGGCAGCACATCAGCGATTCGAGCAAAATGTGTGATTTTAGGTTTGTATGAAGGGTTGTGGAAGGCCGGTATAATTTTGTGAATTTTAACCAAAACTATTGTTTTCAGTCTTCCAAGTTCAAGGAACCATTGAAACCGAGTTTATATTCCTAAAAAATGGTAACATTAAAATGTCATTTTCCTCAAAACATGTATATTGTTATATTACAGAAGTTTAGAATAATATTTTGTATATTAACTGCAACTTTTTCATTTTGCCGTATTGGACTTAACAGCTTTCTTCGTTACCTATCTTACTTCGAGACTTTATCTTATATTCCTTAGATACTCAAGAATGGTTTCTCCTTCACGAAAAAGAAAGATCGACGCTTCTCAGGATTTAGCAGAAGTCAAAACAAAACCTGGTTTTAGTTTGCGGAAAGTGCTGGGTTTCTTTAAAGGTGAAGAAGACTCCGCCAAGGACAAGAAGAAGTTTCTCTTTCCATACTGGTGTATCTACATTGCCTATGGTCTGGTGTTTCTAAGCTCACTTGTCAGCGGTCTGTTCTGTTGTCTCTATGGGTTTCAGTTTGGGAAGGAGAAATCTGAGCAATGGCTGGCGTCTATGATGATATCATTCTGGCAATCTGTGTTGGTGATTCAACCAGTCAAAGTGTTTTTAATCGCCGCTTTCTTCGCTCTTATTATCAAAGACCCCGAAAAGGAAGAAGAAAACGACAGAAATGCTGAGCTGGGTGAAGATGAAGAACTCACGCAGGTAAACACCTAAGGGACGGAACATTAAGTATTAGCGGAAGTGGGGGGGATGGGGGAGGAGGAGAGGGTTGGGCATTTTTTTCTCCGCGAAATAGATTTTCTTGGCTCCAAGGATGTGTGGGGGGGGGGGGGGGGGGGGGGGGGGGGGGGGGGGGGGGGGGGGGGGGGGGGGGGGGGGGGGG
>JAPEIX020259614.1:0-14793 GCA_026122405.2 Zoanthus sansibaricus
CTCCCAGCAGATGCTGGTACTCATTTACCTACCCCGGAAGGATGGAAAGCTGAGTTGGCCTAGGCGGAAAAGAAGGTCACATAAATATTCGAATCTCGTCAAACTCCAGGATCGAACTGGGGACCTTGTGGTTGGAAAGCTGAGATCTTACCAACTGCGCCAACCATGTCCGCACATGGTTCCAGGCAGCGCCTTTTTTCATACCATGCTTTGGTAGTTTGCTCGCTGTATGAGGAGAACTGGCTTGTCGTATCGCGGATAGCACCGCATGTAAGCTTTCCATGAAATTCAAGATTTCAGACTTTGTTATTGGCTGAATTAACGTTGGGGTTTCGGGATCTTTCCTTTCACTGGCTCAAATTTCATGGGGAGCTTGCATGCTGTACTAACCCGTATCGCAACCAGTAATGGCATGAAATGCCGGAAACAACTTCTTTTTATCCTCGAATTCTGTGCACTGATATGCAGCTACTTTGTCTTGATATGCCAGCAAACATCCATTTATCTTGACTAAACTGCTCGCAGTGTGTCCAAAGGAGTACAAGAACACCTGTATCACGACACAAAATTTTAACTTGCTTGTACTCCAATCAGTTTCAAGATGGAGGGAAGGAAGAGGGTGGAGAGATCAAGAGAGACATGGGCGAGAATAGCAAAGGCAGAGTTTGAAAAGGGGACGGGCCTTGACTTCGAGATGGAGACGGAGCACTCCAGGGACAGACGAAATAAGGACGACGTGTAGATGCCGTGCGAGCCGCTGCGGTTCTTTGTAACTTACTTAGTCTCGCGACAGTGCTTCCTGAATTCCTGGAATTAAATCGAAAGTAGTAAAGGTACATGAATTCTGCCCGATGTTATGCGAAGAATGTAGTCTCGGGACGCGGGCAATGGGCGATCGCGGCTTGACTGCAAATTCATTCGAGCCGAACAAGAGATGGTCAAATGGGCGAGCGCGGGGAGTGTATAATAAAAGGATGGAACAGGAAAGGTTAAAGGAAAAGGGAGCAATTACGAGGAAAATAAGAAGGAAGAAAACGAGCAAAGAATGACGTGGTCACGCAAGTGCGGCCAAGAGAAGTTACAGAATCCTAGAAGCACAGACCGAACCTGACAAGGATCAACACGTGGGATCCTCTAGCCCGTGTACATTCGTTCCAACCCCTCCACCCCCCCCCGAATTTTTCCCGCAGGGGGTGGAGGGGTGGGAACGGATGTACACAGGCTAGGGATCCTCGAGACGAAGAACTGTTTGAGCGTCTGTTGGGGCATCCTAGCGAAGAAGTGCGTTTTCACGTGAGAGGGGAGCTTTGCTTGCTCTCGCGACACGGTTGCACCGACCCTAAACAGTTGATGGGACTTCGATCGGTGGTGTGAAGAGCAACTCAAAAAGAACGGGGGGAGCGGTGAGGAGTTAGTTCAAAACAAAGCGAGCGATTGGTGGAAGAACGAATGGATGAAAAGTTTAAATGAGGTGAAACCTACGGTGGAGAAAGAAGCGTGTACTTGGGCACGAGCTCCATGGATCGAAAAAAAAATTTGAAATCTGCGAACTTGAGTTAACAATAGCCATTCTTCAAGAGCTTACTAATACAAACCGATCGATTCAACAGGAATTTCACAGCACGATACTCAATGACTAGAACTGGTAGCCAACTGGTGCGCCTGTTATTATAATGCTTGTTCCCAGGGTCTTTTCCTTTTCCAACTCTGAGGAAAAGACCCTGGGAACGAGGTTGCACTTCTCTGTGTGACGTTTCTCTAAACCTCTCCCCATGCCATGAAGAGCGTCACGCTTATTTATCGAGATTCGGCAAGCCCCCCGAAAAAACGTCCCTATCAAATAAACACCCCTTTGTCATATCTGTTCAGTGGAGTACAAGGCAGGAAATAATGCTATTAAAACATGATTTAAAATAAATTTATATATGTCACTACTTCCAAGGAATCACACAACCTGACAGTATATGTAACTTCATATTTTTATTGTTTCTTTATACTCTCAGTTAAACTGATGGAGGGACCAAAGAAGATATTGTATCGAGGAAGAAGAAAGCTCAAGCGGCCTTCATTCAACTTCGATCAATCTGGAAATAATAAAAAATCAGCCCAAAGACCAAAATCAAACTCCACCGAAGCAATGTAAGAGCAGTCCTGCTATATGGTGCAGAGAGCTGGACGATGACAGGAACCTTACTTAATTATCAGTGTTAAGAGGTTTTGATAACAAGTTAGTTTAGGTATCCTGCAGATGAAGAATAACTCACTAAAAACTGTGAAAATGTTTCTGGCTGAAACTTTACTGAATCTTGTAAACCGTTGGGCAATAAAAATATTGACCTCTACAGCCTGTGGGGGAGGACTGCGCGCGACAGAGGACAAAATGCACAGTGATCAGTAATGTTGGATAAATGTACAGAGATCTCCTCAAAATACAGACGATCAGCACTGTTTTTTAACGCCTTGTCTTTATGTTTTGATTTCTCATCATTTCAAACCGCGGCTCATGAAAATAAGAATATATTAACTGAATTAAGAACAAATTGAGGCTGAAGCAGCCAAAAAATTAAGAACAATGAACCTCGGCAAAATGTACTGGTTTTTATGTTTTTAAAAAAAGCCAGTATTTCTCTTCAGATATTTATTTGCTTCTTGAAGACTCGTTATGGTAAGTTACACTGAGATCGAAATTTTTCCTCCCTGCAGCTCGCAACCTACATACACACAGCTATGAGCTGTCGTTACGCCACCCTCGCATCTTGGCTCGACTGACACTTTGGTGATAGTTGTCCAAAAGTGGGATATCTGAGGAGCGGTCCGATTCCTGTAAGGAACGTCATGAAATTGAAGATGAAGGTGTAAACGGCATTTTGAGCTACATCCGGGCGTGCAAATCAATCAATTTCCTTTTCTCATTAAATGTAAAATGTCAGGGGTCTATTCCAAGATGAGACAAGCTGTTTCGAAATCTTCACACTATGAGGATCAGCACACAAAATCACACGAAACTAAGAATGTTGAATTTAACCGGTATTGCTGAGGACACTTTTCACTGCATGTAGCAGCAGAAATCTTCAAAGGGCCGCCGGCCGAGAAAAGAAAATGTCTGGACTGACAACGGGTGTTTACACGCCCACTGTACTTATACGCTGTGTACATTGTGGGCCATTGTGCGTGGCGTCATTATAAGATACATATTATTTTCTTGGCATTTACTCCGACAAAGGACTACAGTTCGAAATGTCAGTTCCAAATTTTTGTCACAGAGATCGTAACAAGTGGAAAGAGAGCGTATAACGGCCTTATGCGCCTTCTGGCGTGCGGAGGATTAAGATAAGACTGTATAAATACCGACGCTGCATTCATCATATCTTTTATTTAGTCTTGCACCGCTTTTTTCTTTCCAAAAACTCATATCTGATTTCTTACAGTTAATCAATCCTCCCTCCCTTAACACACAGTTCTACGCACAAGAATACAACACTATGTACAATAATATATTTTGAACTATGTAAACGGGCAAAGCTGCGAGATATTTTAAAAATCCCAATTATGTAATGTTATATCTCAACCCCGTGATATCAAATGGAGTTCCAAATGGTGATTCTTTTATGTGAAGAAAATAAAAAATATTTGGGACGACAATTGCTCTGAACTTTGATAGATGTCGTCGACGATACGTTATTGCATTTCGTTTGTTGAGCATTTGCGTGTTGTTCATTCAGTATAAAGGGTTGCACAACACTGTATGTCTTTTGTGCTCTCCAGGTTTTCTACCCAGTTATGTTATGTATAATATATTCTTAAAAACTCTTTGCCGAGAAATTGTCATGTAACTTAAAATGTTATACTATCACATCACATTGTGTTGGGATTGCTACAGCTGGGCAAATCAATTTTCCAACGAGTTGACAACCTTCTTTCTTCAAAGGTCGCATCCGTAACTGATCTTTGCCATTCATAAGATCGTTTACTTTTATTGTTTCTTCGAGTCCTTTTTCGTCTACGCCGATACAATCCACATATTGCTGTTATTCTTCGGAAGATCTTCTGTACTCCACTTTTTGTGGTTTTATTCTTATCACTGTTTTGATTTGAGCTCGTCTGTTTTCGTTTGCTTTTCTCTCCATAATTTCTGTGTTCAGTGTCAAATTCACTTGCAAACATACCATTTTGTTTTTCATCCGATAAGCCTTTCTCAGTCCTATCGGCACAATTCCTTCGGTTTCTACTCCAAAACACAAAAGTCTTTTCTCTTCCAACTATGTACATTTTCTAAACTGTAAAGAAGTTTGAATGAAACGAGTTATCAAAACTTAACTGACTTTAGACTGGTATAAAACTTCTCAAGACCATGCTGTGACCTTGTTAACACTTTAAGTGTGAATTCAGATTCCTCAGCTGCTTTACAGTTTTCAGAGATCTCTTACGCTTACGTCACCAGAAGTGCGTCATTGACTTGCAACGGAAGCAGAAACTGGGAGAGAGGTTTGTGTTTAGTGAGATAAATACGCTCATACAAAGATAATTAGTAAATTCAAATTAAATTTTGTCCGAAAACAGCACAAATTTGGCCTCTGTTCAGGTCAATAATATGTTTAAAATATTAACAATGCAAATATATTCTGTACCAACGCTGCTTATCGTTTCTAGGCTTTGTGTTCGTTTATAAAAGACGTTTCTCAACGGCAGAGTCTAGTACAAACGAGAATGATTTCTAACCTTAGGCTTAGCGTAACTTCTGACCTTAACTTTCGTTTTATTGTTTTAAAGACTTGTAATCCTTTAAATACTGAAAGTAAAACGAATACTCCATAATTCATGTTCAAAAACTCATTGTTTTTTAAACATGTTTTTAAAATGCAATCACGCAATTGCACAACAACTATTTTATTTTCGCAAGTTGCTATGCAAGTGTTTTAAACCAGCTTTTTTTCGTTGTTAAAGTTACATTTATAGTTCAACTGTCACTTTATTCAGATATTTTGTTGTCTTACTCTTAGAGAAAAATGTAAAAATGTGATGAAATATTTGTTAAATAGTTTACAAACTATTTTAAAAGTGCCTCGGCGAGTAGACGCGTGATTTAATTATCTAAGTTGAAATTGTTGATGTTTGCCGTAAGGAAAGTCAGAACGTTAGCCAATCGTAAGACCTCCAATTTTTAAAAATCATTCATGCTGAACTCTCATGGGACGTTTGACTTCCATCACAATAAAAAAACATGATTATCTATTATTTTCTTTTTCAGGAAAACATGACCTTTGCGTGGGAATTATGTTGGCAGCCAGTCGCCTGAGTAAAATCGTGATATTTTCTACAGGTTAAATTGTACCAAAATAATACTGTCGGTTTTGCGGTTAGCATAAAGCCGCCTACGTAGTAGTTCTAGTGTTTAGTAAAGACTAAGCGGAATATAAAGAAGGAAAACAAAAATCTTTGCATATGAATGATCGGGTTGCCGATTCTTCATGAATGGAAGAATTCTATTCATATTAATTACTAGCTGAGAGTACGATAACAGAGTTACCGTAATTCTAGAGGAGAAATATTGAATGTATCACTTCTTTTGGTGACGTCAAGCAGTGATTAGTTTGATCGATATAAACACCGTTTAAAAAGTTTTGTTTTGTTCTTTAATTCAGTTCTATTGTTAACCGGAGATTTTCAAATGTTTCAAGGAAGAAGTGCGACTGACAATTCGAATAATTACAGATGTCTTTTTTCTCAACTCTCAAGCCGAAAGCGATTTGAAAGGTTCATGATAAAAATATATCATGATGTAATTTGACTTCATCTCAAACAGCTACATCGAACAGCCAAAGCAAGTGTAATTTGGAGGAATAAATTAAGTTTAATTCTTCTATTTTTAATACTTTTAACAGGAATTTATAAATTGTAAATTTACTTCGCAGTAAAAATTTACAATCTTTTTTTTACAAATGTCACAAATCTACACGTTTCATCTGATATTACACGGTTTTGTACATAAATTGTTTCCACTTTTGCCAGCTTAATTTCTCAGTTTCTACTCACTAAACTGTTATTATTAGCAATGCTAGGTACAAATTTTTACTGAAATATGTTTTTTTGCTGTAGTGACACAAAAAAATATACAATGTCACAAAGCTTTCTTTGCCCTCCAGTCGAGAAATTCTTCAAAGTCCTCGCTATCACTGTCACTTTGTTCATCAGCAGCTTTCCGTCTTTCAGACAATTTTTTTTGTAGTTCATCTTTAATGACAGTTCTTTTATCGCGTAATGAGTCAGCACGAAGAAAGTATAATCTGTTAAAATGAATCAAACAATAAAACATGACAAAAGTTTCATAATAGTTTTATTTCTAATAGGGTTTAGAAATTGATAGATAGAATTTAATCGGAACGCTGTTATTTTTTTTTTTATTTTGACATTTTTGGTTCCGAGGGTTTGTATCTGCCTCGGACCTTGCGCATACAGAGGGTTTTTTTAAAAAAAATGCAAAATTAATTTGTCTAATGACTTCATTAGAAAACGGCTACTCTGCTCGCAGGGTGAACGTCACTTTCCTTGACCAGTGGATATGCGTAATAATATTAATTATTTCAAACTTTCGCATGATTTTAGCGAAAATGGATCAATGAACCATATATTCATCAAATGAATAAACAGCTACAACTAACCCTCTGTATCGAGAAAAAATATTATTAAATTTACCCAGAGTTTTCTCATTAGGCGACACTGTCTGCCAACTAATCGCCATAGGCTTAAGAGACAGAGAAACACTACTAGCAGGCTAGCCAACAACTCACCTTTGTTCACTAAGTTCTGTTAACTGTCGATCGATTCGCGACTCTTCGTCGTCCACATCAACTATTGCCTCGGAAACCTTGTAAGATGAAACAAAAATTCTTGCCAATGAAAACTTGGGATTTGAATTGTTTTTCTATACCTATTTGGCTATTACTTTGTCGTTTAATTCTAATCTAAAATGTTAGCAATCATTAGTGTAGTTTTGTTATTCAGTAAGAGAAAGTATATTTAAAATTCACCATCTGTTTGCAAACATTAGAGATATGTTATCGCACCATAAACGGATATTACAAACGAGCATTACCAGAGCCGTCTACCCCCAAAATTTTAAAATCTTGAGATTTTAGGGTGGCCTACTTTTTGGAGTGGGTGGATGGGGGTGACGAAGGACTTTAGTCCGAAACGTCAGTTTCATTCAATCTTTACGGTGTACAAAACTTAAAAAATTTTTTACAACTGTTTCTGTAGAAACACCGACGCAGCGTCCCATTTATTACTAAGAAATACAAGGGGAGCTTTTCTCCCCCTTCTATTCTTATAAGATTTCTTTTTGTGAGACACAAACTGACTGACACACAGACTTCGGTTGACAAACAGAAACACAAGTTTGTCTCGGAAAGACAAATGTTTGTATTGCAAGTTAGCCTGTCCATGATTGGCTGACGACAGCTAAACCAGTTTTCCCGCCAAGACAAAGCAGACAGACAGCGACAAGGTACTTTTTTTTTTATTCATGGTGTTTTGAGTGGATTGTTGTAAAATTGCAAGCAATGTAACGCTTGTGTTACTAAAACTCCTAAAAAAGCGGGAAATTCAACCCGTTATGCGGGAGATCGGGAGAAAGTGTTGAAAATCTTGAGACTCCCGCTAAAAAATATTTTTTCCATAAGTCATAACTTTATAAAATATCCTGGATAAGTGAAAGTTCTTTGTCCTTTTAAGTCTTGGGTAGGTAATTCTTAAATCAGTGTTAAACATTTTATAATAGAATTCTTTTAGAAAAAAGTAACTAGGAAAAAAGAATCTCAGTTGGAAAGTACATTCTTTAACTCGCTAGTTGAGCCAAGAGGTCTGGAAGTCACAAGCACCGCTAGCATTTTACTTGCCCAAAATACAAAGTAAAGATTGAGGTTGAGGAAAAGGTTTCTCAGATGTAAAAACAATATGATTTTTAAACAGGACCAAAACGACATCTTTTAATATTTAATTTTAACTTTTTGTTTAAAATATATTTTTCTTCTATTTACAGAATAGAGGTTTGAGTAATTTATATGGAGTGTGTTATTATAAATGAAAAAAAATTGATGTCACTGAGTACTGGGAAAAAGCGATTATAGCTCATGTATATTCACCAGTCTGTTGACCTTTTCACGCCGGTTTCGCTCACCCAAAACAAAACTTAACGTCTTTCTACACGCCAGCTCAAATTGCGCGGAGTATATTTGTACATATACACACTGCACCACGAGACAACACCACACGCCCCTGCACACAAGCACAAAAACTAAACAAGCACATATTAAGCGCACACAAACCTGATTTTCCATTTGCATGGCTTTTTGAAATCTTTCCCACTCTTCTTCTGCAGGATCTTTGTACTCAACTTTTCGTGCCTTAAGATAAAAAATAACTTGACGTATGTCTCACAGCACCAAATGTTGAGCAAAAAAAGATACCCTTGAGCTTGTCTTCAGCATTTTCTCAAATTGACTGAAATTCCTCCTCTATCATAGCCACCTTTTAAGCTCGAGCGATCTCCATTTTAGTACCTTGCAGTTGCAATAACAAGGCCATGATTAAGCTACACAGGTGTCTGCACACTAAAACATGACAAAGAATTTAGCTCCAGTCAGTTGTCTTAGTAGACTACTGCCTTCATTGTCTAATTTTGGGTCTCAGATGCGATCTTTATTGGCCGAAACTTTCTCTAGAAATGGGACTATAAACTTGTACAAGCCCTTAAGATCTTCAAATGCACTGTGGTGCTCTACCCACCGGGTTTGGCATAGTGGTCTGATTTTGTTTTTCATGGTGTTGAATTCCTTTTTCTGAAACCTGCTGTTGACATCTGTTTCAAAGTGTCCCTGACGTTTCGAACATTTAACGTAATATATTCCAAGTGATTAGAGAAGACAGACTGTCGTAGGCATCTGGTACCTTAGATGCTTTTGAAAGTGCCAGAGTGAGTTCATGAGATGAACAATGAAAATATCTGGCTTTTTTATTCCCGTCTTTCTTTATACATTTTGGCAGCCCCCTTCTGTTTTCCTAACATATTCCCACTCCAGTCCAACCCTTCTGATACAACCAATAAATGAGATCAGCAATTGCCTCAGTTGCACCCCTGCTATTTTCACACTTCACATACTATACGTCTCTCTGTGGGTCTGTTGTGTTTGAATTGCACATTACAATACCCAGTCGTTGCCAATTTGTGCCTTCATTCACTTGATTCACAGTACGAACCGTTGTCCTTTTGATTGACCTTTTACAGTTTCGCCCTGAATGAAGTCCCTGACGCAGTGCAAAACTTCATTCTATGTTGTTTTTAAAATGTTAGTGGCATTTTTTGAGAGGTTTCTTGTAGTCAGGCGGTTATGTGCTAAAATTGTGCACCTTTGTTAAAATCATGAAATTTAACACGAAGTGGCAGCTTTATGTAGTAAATGAATTTAGATATGGAGCTAACAAAAAAAAATCTTTTTTTTGCCTAGTTAGCTGGTATTTTAAAATGGCCGCCATTTTGTACCGGAAGTAGAATTTACGTCTGATTATATTGATATTTAATGTTCTTTTCATGATCACACAAGCCTTGATTCTATGGTGCTGAATGCTTTTGATCTTTGAAAGCAATTTTAATGGTTCAAGATTAAAAATTTTAATAATTAGTAAACATAAGAAGGATTTCAAAGTGGCCGCCATTTTGAACCGAAGTTAAGGTTACTAATCTGCAAATGCTGTTTATGGAAACTTCTTTGACCTTATAATAACACACGAACAATTTACATAATCAATCACTTCATTCAAACTTATTCCACCTAGCAAATGAAACACGATCATTCATTTTGTTCTTGGAAATATGTTCCACAGGTAAAATAATTATGATCATCTACACAATCATTCTGTTCATAAAAACTTAAAAGAAGAACTCTCATCATTGTCCGTTATACAGTATTGACTCTTGCTATCGGTTGTTGCATCCGTCAATGCAACTGCAAAGGGCAGTACACTTCAACGCTGCTCTAGTACAAGAGCAATATTTTGTACATCAGAGTAGTTTCCTGGTAGCGTGCTCCAAAAAGGCTGCCATACTCCCTGCTTGATAATCCAGCCTCAATCACCTGGTGAAGGTAAATGTGGACTTGGTGTGAGTGCTTGGCGAGATTGCATCATGCGCTTTACCATTCTGTATGAAAAGTTGCTTCCTGGCTTCATTAGCAGTTGTCTTGTTTCTTGTTCTGTCATACAAGTGTATGACAGATGTGCCATGCATGCTTCATTGGTTGCAAGAGTAGTTATTGTCGCCAACTGCAAGAAAGTACCTGTTACGTCCGCTTTACTTCTCCAAACTGTGAAAGCAGTCTTCTTGCCTCTTCCAGCCAAGCAAGAAAAAGCATCGTATCCTGTAAATGCATGGAATACTAGAAGAGAATCGGACATCTCCTGTCCTTAGCAGTTTGAAATCTCATGTGCGTCAATGTAATGCAGATGAGAACCAGTGCGCATTGCAAACCAGACTTCCCTATTATATACTTCTTGCTCCTTTAGCATTCCGGTGAGTACTATCGCTAGGACTAGGACGTCGGTGTCAACAGTACATAGGACAGCTTTTTGGTGACCTTCCTGGACTGCATGTGCAGCATGCAAAATCATAGCGTATCTGCTTCTTCGTGCATACGTGGAACTAAATTTGTGGTGGTGTTGCAATTAAGATTACATAAGATTTCCTGGCCATTAGTTGTGATGACTTGTTTTTCTCCGTTCAAGGACACTACTCACTGAGCCAGAAACTGGAAACGTTCTCTCTCGTTTTCTTCATTCCTTACAAATTACTGCCAGTTTCGTGGTATTCGATTGGCTGCTTGCACGCGCCTCCTGGCATCCTGCCCTCTTTTACCTCTACTCGTGGCCTTTAAGCTGTTTGCAATATAGTGATCCCATACTACAATGCGCTTAGCATGAGAGAGCTGAGATTGAATGCAAATTAGGAAAGACTGTGTTGAATATTCTGCAAATGTTTTCGTTGTTTCTGGCTTGATCATGTTTAGTACAACTGATCAATCGATGATAATGGCATCAACTGCCTCGGGAATCTTTGCTTGTGGAGTTGTGAAAGATTGTAGACATTCAGGTAACTCTGACCTTTTTAGAGGAAGACTTAACTTGCCATCTTGAGATAGCGAAGGTGGACAACTTGGGTTTTCATGCTGGAAAAACTCATCCAGATATCCCCCTCTGGTTTTACAAGATAAAGCAAATAACTGTTCCTAGCAGATGATAACTGCTGTTTACTCTTTGATGCCACCTTTTGCGTAGGATCATTTAACACGCAAAGATTGTTCCTCTTTATTGGATCATACAATGACTTAAACAGGAGCAAATACGGTAGATTTTAGTTTAGAAATATCTACAAAAGCAACTAAAAAAAGAGGTACTTACAGCTGCAAAAGTGAAGCTGACAGCTATAACAAAATGGCTGCTAATAGGTAAGTCCTTGGACTATCATGAGTACTCGAACCAGTCTCACCCGGTCAATTTTACTTTATGCTGCTCACTAGTGTTAAATTTTTAAAAAAAAAACATTTTAAATTTAAAAAAAAAACAATTATGAATGCAATAACTTTTCAATATAAAGCCACAGCATTAAGACGTGCACATCACCATTGTACAGCTGCGATTTGCTGTGCACATTTTGTGAAGGAAGATGGCAAATGGATACCCAGGTGCCAGTGTCAATAACATTATACTTAACTGTTAAAATCTTTGCCAAAAACATGAACAAGGCAATCATAGAAAGATCCAGTTTGACAAGTACAAACAAGTTGATTGTTTACAAGATATTACAATTATTAAATGATTTGACCATGAGTAAAAAACCGGAATTAGTTCCATGGCACAGTTACAAAACGGTGACTGATATTTTACATCTTTGCTTGGTAGTTGTTCGTGTTACTATCACCTCAACTATAAAATAGCTGTTTTCAATGTCAGATTTAATATACTGCTTCCCAATGATTTTGTATTCGGAAAATGGATTTCTTTGTCCCATCCAATACTTTGTTCCTGAAGTTACATAAGCAAACTCTCCAGCTGGGTTTAAAATTTTTTTCTTCCCACTTCATTTCAAGAAAGGGATCGAGCATCCTATTTGAATTTACTTGGTAAACCATTTTTCCCCTTTGGATAGTGCTAGGCAAAACACTTCCAAGACCTTCCATAAAAACATTCGGGTCAACATTGAGGTCTACGCTGAATTCAGGGTCCTCTCACCACCCAGACAAAGCTTTTTCTTTGTTTAACGAAAAAGTTGACCGTGAAGTGTTTCTATTCTATCCACAAGGGAATATTCCGATGGAATAAACAGCCTTTCTTTATGAACAAACGAGAAATATTCAGATCCTTCATCTTCCCCGAAAGGTCTCCACTCATCGAAGCACGAGCTGTACCCAGCGTAGTGGATTTTCAACCTTTTGTTGTCTTTATCAACCTCCGTGACTTGAATATCGTAGAGCTTTGTATCTTTTCTCTTCGGATTAACCTTTTTAACGGGGATGTATGCTGAAAATTCAGTGCAAAAGCGCTGTGGTTCTTTTATTTTTCTCTTTGGCCTGTCCGCTATTTTGAAAATCCGCTGCGTTGAGCTTGCTCATTACGTGAGGTTAGCGGCCGCACCCTCCTGAAACCGGAAAAAACAAATTTTCGTCGCAAAGGGGAAAGAGTTTGATATGGTGTGACAGGGTAATATAGATAGGGATGAATAAAAGGGGTTGGGAGTTGTTGGTGTTTACTGGAAGTTCCTTCATTTCAAATATCTGACAGCATTTGAGACAGCAGAAACGAAGTTATTTTTTCACAAGAAAGTATAAACAAGATCTTGAAATATTAAATTAAAAAAATCTAGGAGTTTCCAAGAGTTTTTGGGATAGTGAAACCTTATTCCGTTATAGCTTGAAATGTGCAGAAATGGAAAAATCAGTAACTTGCTCTTAGGCCTTTATTTGTTGAATGTTAGTTTCTCATCCGGGACTTACTCTAAAGTTGACGCGGGCGGGCGGCCATTACCATTATGCCATTATGGGACGGGCTTCCCCTTTTGCACAAAATTTCACTTGGACAAGTACGCATTTAATATAATGCGTATCGGCAAATACAGGAAGCATTGTATCTGTGTTTTTCAGCTGTATTAATCCTTCTCAGTCTTTCCACGGGATTTTGATGTGCAAGTTTGCTGCATGACGTCAACATAACGAAGTACGAGCTTAACTCGCGCCCCTCTGAATACAATGTAGTATACGCAATCGAAGATCGATAAGCGTGTACTTCTCCCGAGAGGCGTATCCAGCCCGACAATTTATTCATGCTGTTTTTCCCCAAAAATCAACTGGAATATCAACAAAATATTAAACACAACAGATGACAACGAAATATAAACTATTTATTTAATATTTCTCTGTAATACGTTTCTGTTAATATTGCTCTGTAATAAATTTCTCTTTATAGTTCTTTGATAATAAATCTTTCTCTCTATTTCTGTGGAAAGAATCTTTATAGTTCTTTGTCATAAATCTCTCTTAAGGCTAGTTTTCACTCAGGAAAATTCTCCTCAAGATCGGAACAGATTGGAAGATTTCCTAGGTGTTAAAGCCATTAGTTCAGGTTGAGAGACTCAGAGACAAAGGAAACATTCATATCCGTTACGATCTTGAGGAGAATTTTTTTGAGTGGAAACTAGCCTTTAATATACATCTACTCATCAAAATGCGTGGAACACTGGCACGCAATATAAACTGGTTTAGGAAACAGATAGGGTATAGAAAGTTTACATGCGCTTGTGCGCAGGTGGTTCGGAGTCGGTTTCATTATACTGAGGATAGCAACCTTTCGTCGTGAGATTCACAGAACCACAACAATAAATACAAATAGGATCCTTGTTCATAGAAAAGTAAAGCTTCTTTAGAGGATCATAGCATTGCAAATCTCTGATTAATTTCATTGTCATTAAGATCACTTCATGTCATTACGATCATTTAATGTAATTTTTATGATCACGATCTAATTAATTCAGATATTGCTATATTTAATGTTCTCCCTAATCCAGACAAGTCGGATGAGTCTGACACAGATTTGATGCTCAATACTCCCTCTTCTGAGTATCATTCTACTGGCAATATTAATACCATTCTTAATAACAGGAATAAAAAGAATTCACGTTCTTTTCCATTGCAATATGAAGAGTCTGCCAAAAATTATGATCTTTTACATGATGTATTGTACTGTCTTGATTCTGTTCCTGACATAATTGCAGTTTCTGAAACTAAATTAAATGTCAATTCAGTCTTCAATACAGATTTAGTTAATTATTTTTGTTTTCATGTAGACTCCAAAACCTTTGCAGGGGGTGCTACATTGAATGTATCAAAACAAATTGATGCTATCCATCGGTTTGATCTAAGTGTCAATGTATCAAATGTTGAGTCATGTCGGGTTGAAATAGCACAAAGAGGTAAACCTAATATGATTGTTGGATGCGTGTATAGGCACTCTCGTGTCATTCTTGAGGAGTTCACTCTAGAATTAAACGTACTGAGCTTATCAATAAAGAAAAAAGCAATTATTTATATTAGGTAATTTCAATATTGGTTTTCTAAAAATTTTAACAAATCAAGCAACAGATGATTACTTAGACATGTACAGTGATGGTTTTCCTTCCCATAATCACAAAGCCAACTACAATAACAAGCCACAGTGCCACTTTAATTGATCATATTTACACCAATATTTCTA
>JAPEIX020260347.1:0-14790 GCA_026122405.2 Zoanthus sansibaricus
TGGGTCAATTTTACGCTAAAATCGTTACTAAGTGGTTTTAATTGTATGTACAAAAAATGTTCCTGGTAAACTTTGAGGTGAATATCTAATGAAATGTTTTAAAAAGAGCAATCCATAATAAGTTTTTTAGTATTTTTGTTGAAATAGCTTCAAAACTTGAAAACGTTGGCCCAACTTTTTCTAGTTTCAATTCATTTCCATCCTTGCTATCCGTAGCAACAAATGACAGGAAACAGAATAAACGTCATGATATAGTCTTAAATAATAAACCTGGACAATTATTTTTGGAATTCAGTTAAGTGCAAGAGACTTTTGAGATTTTGAAAAGATGTTAAAATAGGGTGACATAGCCCCTTTAATTAACTTGTAATCTCTGTTCAAAATATTTGAAATTAGAGTTATTATGATTTAGCAATGTAAATTAATTTGTTTTATGTGCTCTCGTTTGCTGGACTTGTAAAAATAAACTCTCTTTTTAATTTGACCTGTTTGGTTTGAAGCACGAATAAGGCCGGAAAACGTTTCTTGCAGGCCTTAAATTCCTCCGCCTGACCTATCAGATTACTCGTCATAATGGACGCTTTGGACTGGGTATTCTTTCACCCTTGGTATCGCAAGGGAGCACATAAATTTGCATATTTTGGGGAAAATAAGCGGTTTTTTTTTTCGTTTTGCATTTTATAATGACCACCCGCCCCGAATAGCTTTGGTAAATGCGGGTTAGTTTAATCAAAAAACATTTTTCTTATTAAATATTGTATGATTAATTAATTTTTGGTTAGTTGGTGCATGTACCAAATAGTGTAGAGGTTTGTAGATAAACCATTTAGTGAAAGTTTTTGTGGACAAAAAATAAAAAGGAGACTTTCTCGTCCTCTGAAATTTGAACTCCATCAGCGTAGTCACTAATCAGCACTATTTTGAATGTGCCTTACAGTAGTGATAGTAAAATGTTGTTTGAAATTTAAACCCTTGTCTAAGTTGTTCATGATACATACCTCGCACCGGATCGCATGTTCCTTGATACAAAGTCAACAAAATCAATACTAGAGTTGTCAGCATCACTTTTTCACACTTTGCCATCTTTCTAAAAAAGCAAATTATTATGTATTTAAGTATTTTTCTAAGGAAGGCTGAATAGCGGTGTTTTAGTACTTACCAAAATATTTGAATACAAATGCACTCTTTTTCAAAAAAACAACATAACATAAATCTTTTATTGTTTTCATTTTAGGAACGAACCAGTCAAAGCAAAATCAAGAATTCAGCAGGGTTAACATTGATGCTGTTGAAATAATTATTAAAAATGTTTAGAAACTGAATTCCCCATTGTAAAATGTAGTTAAAATTGAGCTAAAAGTATAAACCGTTTGTTATAATTTTATAGAAAACGGTTTTACTTTTAGCCAACTTTTAACTATATATTATTATCTAATAAAAAAGATTTTTCGCCAAACCCAATAACGTTTGTTAACAAACATTTAGCTGCTCAAAGACCCAATTACTAGTTTGTATTTTTTTGCAGAAACTACAGTTGTGGAACGTGCTGGCAAGAAACATCCACTAAACTAATTGTCTAACACGCTCTTGCTTCAGATTATTTGCCAAGAAACAGAAGATTAATAGCAAAAAACAAACCTGTTTTTGGGTACAGCGTTAACCGTGACCAACGCCTTATTAATTGTTTTGAGTTAGTCTATGTTGAATTATCTATTTGTGTTATAACTGCACACTGTTTAAGCATTCTGCTAATGAACAATAACTGTTTCGCTGTATATTTTTGGCAACATTTATAGTTATGTTTGTTCAAATATCTATTTCTTAAAAGAGATAATTATGGTTTCAATTTAGGATCTTTAGGAAAGTGATATTAGCGTGTAGGACCAGGATGGTTGATAAACTATTGGTATATCTTAGTTTCAGTGCTATGGTGAATTCAGAATTCATTATTTTGATAAGATGCATAATGTTTTACTTCAAGGTCTTTACAAAATAAATTTGGATAAATAATTTGGGTAGCGTGAGCATCTTATAGTGGTAAGATCTCGGCTTTTCAACCACAAGCTCCCCAGTTTGATCCCTGCAGTTTGCCAAGATTCGAATATTTGTGTGACCTTCTTTTCCGCCTAAGCTAACTCAGCTTTCCATCCTTCCGATGTAGGTAAATGAGTACCAGCGTTTATTGGGAGCTATTAAACCTGCGATGGATTTAGTGTCCCTTCCAGGGGGAGTCAAAGATTCTCATCCTCTTAACACTACAGAAAATGAAGACAAGCTCCGGCTCCATGCGCCACTATAGACTTATAAAGGATTCAGCTTTAATAATACGAACTAGACACTTTTGCAAAATATCAAATCTTCTGAGGTTTCGTATGTAGAGAACCATAAAACATTATTACCATTTTATAAGTCTTATCTTTAGTGCGCACGAAGTATAATCTAAGGAGATACAAATTTGAAAAAAAAAGGTCGAGAGACTATGTTTTAGAAATGATACCTGTCATTATAATGCTTTTAAGAAGACTATCATTTTGTAAATATCATAATCATGATGATGCAACAACAAGAAAAATCTAAGAATTCTGAGCTATAGTTGGGGAATCCACCCGATCAATGATATTCCATAAACGTCATGCACAAGTGCTCTACCACTGAGCCATGGGAGCTCAAATGTTGAGCGAGGTCATCGTAATATATTTGTGGATGTTATTTTACATTGAAAAGTATTAATTTTTCAAAGACAAAGATAACTCATTCCAAGAAATTCTGTACTATAGTAACATCTATTCCATTGGTTCGTTATAGTATTTCATTAATTTCAAATGCTCTGGGTAGCATTACATAGTTCATAAACAGGCTTCGGTTTCAATAAAAACCTCGTCAAAAGTCAAAGTGAAACAAAATTAATTTGTTGTTTCTTCTTCTAATGAGAAAAAAGTAGTAATTATAGCGACACGTTTTTATTGTTATTTATATCTGATGTGTAAATAATTTTGTTTCAAAAAGAAAACAAATTTTCAGATGTAAAAATAAAGTTTCTTACCTTACTTTTTGTGTTACTTTTACACACAAAGTATCCAGTTAGTAACTATTGTAACAGAAATGCCACTCTGGTGGGGGTATATGAGTGAAACCACCAGACTGCTTATGAAATATTTACTCGAAACAGTTCTATAGAAGTGTTTTAAAAATTTTCTCTCACCGGTAACCAATGATGCATGCATTCATTACCAGAATATTTTATTGTTTACCTAATGCAGGTGATGCATGTTAATGAATTGTGAATGTTACTTCAGTTGTGTTGCATGGTTTTGGTGGTTTAAATAAATGTGTTGTGGGAGGTATTGTTCAGCTATATAAGATTCAAAGAATATGCCATATGTTACATTGTAATAAAAAATTTTGATTTTATGCTTTTGATTTTATGTGTTTTTGTTTGCTAAGTTTTAGCAATGTAATCTTATTTGTAATGGTGAAGATATTGAGAGAAAGACATAATAGTTATGTATACAAAGATTATTACATGGCAAGATCTTAAGATCAACTTAAATCACGAGTTTTGGTATTATTACTTGAACGAGCGAGTCTTCTAGAGAGTGAGCGATATGATACCAAAACCAGTGAATATAAATGATATCTGAATCTTGCTATGTCATAATTTCAGTGTTCGTTATATGCTGAGTCAGATAAAATTACACAAAAAAAGACAAAATGAGCTAGATCCAGCTCTTCAGGGCACAATTCCTCTGGTTCTTCCAAAAATAACAACCCCTTTCTGTCTCAAAAAGGATTTGAGCAAGGAAATATCTTCTCTGGTTCTTCGAAGTGTTTTGGTTTTCATTTTTGTCTTAAAAGGGTTCACTGATTTCTTCACTTACGAATATCAGAAACCGAGGTTCCGACATTTTTTTGGTATTTCATTTTTATACTTTCTGATAGCATCTTTTCGTTTTGTTTTTATTCTTTGAGTAAGGGATTAGAAGAGAGGTGATTATTGATCAAACTTTTAACGAAAATCAATAGAGATATCAAAGCCTTTCAAAAACATTAATAAAATACAGGCTTTTATATAACAAGGTATAACAAGACAACAAGAGGAATCGTATACTAAGAATTCCATTACAACTATAATAAAAACTATAAGTCTGAAACTCTATCAAATTAATATTTTAATGTATACCTGTTTGAAATAATTTGAAAATAACAGTTACGCACGGAATATCTTGCTTGCATTAAGACACGTAAACAAACCACTTTTAATGTCTCCGAATTTTTGATTACCACCAAAAGAGTTACAAAAGTGTATTATAATTGTTCAAGGAGTAAACTGGATGGCATTTATTAAATGTTTCTAGTTTTGTGAAAGATTTATTCTAACTTTAGTAAAGTTCAGTAAAACACATGTTTAACGCCAAAACCATTGTTATTCTTCCTTTTGAGAACTTGTATATAAAAATATATTCTTTTTCAATGTCTTGACGAAAGTCTTTCTTCTTTTCACGAAGCTACCAATAAAATTTTGCTATGCTTATAAAAGAGTAAACACCTAAAATACGTCTTGAATGTTTATTGTTTTGTAACCAATCACAGGCCAGATCTTCACAGCACAGAAAACACAGATAACGAACGGTTCCCAATCGATCATGGAACAATTTATATTTCTTTTATTTCAACATTCAGTCTTTTCACAAGTAAATAATTGTTTTTATAGTATACAGGTTTGAGCGACTTGGAAATATATTACAAGGCCGTTGTTTTTACACTAACAGTAGTAGTGGTGAAAGTGTTGCAAATACTTTTATATTCAAAGTAGTTCGAATGTTCAATCGTTTGCCCGGCCACATACAATAAATCCAAATCGCCTTGTTTTACAAGAAAATATTAGCAAGGATCCTGCTACAAGAAATTATTTACTTTTACTGTCTTCATGTAAAACGACCTACATTGAAGCTGGTCGGCGTCGCGTTTGCTTCTAATTTTTTTCTTTCTAATATTGACGATGTGATGGATGCGGTCCTCAGAACTGTTTATGAGGAACAGCGGACCTGCGCTGTTTTAAATTCCTAAAAAACATAATCTTATAACCTTAAACAAAACGAAAATAATTTCTTCCGTGACATCTAGAAAACCGTTCGTTGCCCATGATGTGAAGACCTTGCCTGTGATTGGTTACAATACAAACTTTCCAGACATATTTCAGGTGTTCACACCTTTAAAAACATAACTGTAAAAGACCAACATCACTTGCATTAGGTAATTAAACTTAGATAATCAACTAATGAGATGCATCATTGGTTAAGAAAGGAAGAACACTTTGACAAAACTGTTTCTAGTAAATATTTATGTCCACTACCGGTGACTTCATTTTCTTTTTTCTTTGTTACAACTATTTATCCCTGTCCGCGCAGAGCATTCCTTTTATATCACAACAGAAACTTTAGCAAGAACTACTTTTAAGCGATTACAAAACTAAGGTATGAAATTTTGTTATTAATGTCGATATTATTTTTTTTGTAAACAAATTAACAAACATACTCAACATCATTTGATTTTCTTGTCTCATCTTAAAAGGTCTATCTCTTACAAGACATGTTAAGGTCTCAATAGACGTTTTTTTTATCAAAAGAAGCAACAGCACTAACACTAACGCATAATCTTAGAATAGACCTCTTTCATAAATGGCGATCATTTAAGTATTCTTTTGTCCACATTCATATTAGCCTCACTAGCCTCGTTTAGGGTAAGATATTCTTTTGAATTTTCTGCTCGAACACGAGGCTAGTGGGGCTAATTTGAATGAAGACAAAAGAATACAAAAATGGTCGCCATTTATGAATAAGGTCTATGGTAGAGATGGTGTCCTCAATAAGCAGGTCTTCGGCCCGGGGTGTGGTGGGGTACTCTGTATATTGGTATGATAGGGATAATCGTCGTATTTTTTAGGGGTCAAAACTGGAAATTTGGTGTTTTTTTAGGGGTTTTCAGAGAAAAATCGAAGTTATTTTAATGAAAAGGTATTTTTTAGGGGTGCAAAAACGAAACGACAAAGTCATTTTTTCGGTTTCCTCCTGTTTTAGTATTTTTGTAGGAATCATTTTTTGTTATGAGGTATTTTTTAGGGACGAAAACTTTTACGCTTTGGTATTTTTTAGGGTATTTTTTCACATTTTCCGACGATCATCCCTATCCTTTTTCCCTCAAAGTACCCCCCCCCTCCCCCTCCGGGCACTTTAGTCTTTAATGCTCACTCTTACTGTTAGGATACACTTTTTATCAGTATATAAGAACCAACTTAATAAGAACATTGAGGGGAACCTAAGGACGGTTATACGGTTGATTTTCAGAATTTAATGATATATGACAATCAAGCTGACAAAACAAGCTTTGAGCTCAAGTTACTGGAAAGATAACATTGAGCCTGAGCAAGATTTTATTGGTTCTTAAAAAACTGTAGACAGTAGTATAACATCGTTAAAGTGCTGGAGTCCTTAGAACAGTAAAAATTAGGGTTATGACCCATAGCCATGAGTTACATAAATTTCTTTGGTTTGAGATAATGAAGAAACATAAAAACTAACTTGGCAATTTTTAGACCTAATTGAGTTTGCTGTACTGCGATGTAAACAAGTAACGTCATGAATGATCTTTGCCCTTTCTGCTTTACGGATTTGTTTACTTGTTCGCCGTGGTTTGTACTCACTCTCAATTCTTCAGTGTTTTTTTAAGCTATTTAAAGAGTGCTCTGGGAATAAAGTAGCTAAGTTCAAGCCACTGAACTAATACGGCCTCTAAGGCCACGTTGTTAGCGGGCATCAATCCTTAGTGGCTTCAAGTTCTACCAGCTATATACATATACATTTCTGACACATCCCAAAAGCATTGGACTTTCGTTCTCACTTGTTTTTATCTACTGTTTGATGAATTTAATTCACGTTAAAGAAATGTCTGAAAATCTTTACTTACATTAAAGAAGAAAACTTTAAAGTATTCAAATGTTTTTGGATTGTCAAAGAATAAAATTCACAAAACTACTCTAAAAAATAAATGAGCCTCGTTATGAATAGGAAAAAAGTTTTTTCTTACGTCATAACTCTCTATATATGGAGTGCCTGCTTGAGACTGATTGACGTTGCATCATGGATCACAGAATTTCAATTAATTGAACGAATACTCAGATTTATTTTATAAATGGAAATGAAGAGATGTAACGAATTTGTGTTTTGCGATGCAAAATGAAAAATATTCCAGTAAGTCTTTGATCGACAGTCCGAATCAATTTCAGTTGCCTCTCTTTTATTTTTAGTTTGGGATAGTTTGAAATGTTACATTGACTCAGATGTGCCAGTACATTGGGGACCGATAAGATTCCGACTTCAAAGTTGTTTATTGTAAGATTTTCCTGTGTTCTTGTTATAGCTTTGTTTGAGATCCTTCTTATTTCAAATATCCGTCACACTTTAGGTGACTGAACATTAGTCCAGGATAACTTAACGCTAGTTGCGAAAAAAAATCGGTCACAAACAGGGAGCCATTTTGATCCCGTCTTGTGAAAGCTGCAAGAAAAATCATGGAAAAATACGAGAAACTTGGCAAGATCGGCGAAGGATCCTATGGTGTGGTATTCAAGTGCAGACACAGAGAATCGGGACAAATAGTTGCAATCAAGAAATTTGTAGAATCGGAAGATGATCCTTTAATAAGAAAAATTGCTTTGCGAGAAGTTAGAATGTTGAAGGTAAGCAGCAGGATTAGCATCGATGGATACCGTATTATGTAGTCGTGCTTGTTTCCTAGAATGTTAGTTTTTAGGTTAGGAAAATGTTCGCTATTTACCATTTATACTGTATTTGTTGTTTTTACTTCAATTGTAATTTCGTTTCCTATTTTGCAAAATTCCGTTTTAAAATTTAAGGAGTCAGAAAGATTTCAGGTTAACTAATTGCGAACTTTTCCGTTTTATATTGCATCTAGTTAACTTTCCTTAACAAAGAATCAAGGTAAATGTGGCAACTCTTGTCAGAACTCATAGGAAAATGAATGATTTAGTTTTACTTGATTTCTAAACGAAAAGTTGTGAAGGATTATATTTTCAAAAATGTCTACTGCAAGGGGGATTTTTCATTTGATTTCCGAGGGTCTGCGTTTCGTTGCTAGGATTCTAAAAAGCTCATTGCATTCTCTGTCGGGGTTCTCAAGGTGCCCATAAAGGATAGAAAAAGAAAAATGTTGTACATGGACGATAATTTTTATTCGTAATAAGCAGCTCAACCAAAGAAACAAAAGGTGTTTATTTTCATAGATGTCCTGTCCCAATATTAATGTACGATTATAGAAGAAATTACAGCGGTAAATGTTTGATTATTAAATATCGTAGGCACCTGTTTAGTGAAAACGTGACCAAGATATAAACTAGTAACTTTAAACCAACGTTATTGTTATGTTTTTTCTTTGAAAACAATAAAAAGGTTGCCAAGAATTTCTTTGTAGAACCTAATTACGCGATGAAGCTAGATAGAATTTTGTGGTCTCCTTTTTTTAAGACCGACTTTTTAATATTTTGTTAAAATTAAAAATTATTATCACTTTTACCTGTCTATGAATAAGAGTTTTGCTCTTCCCAAGATGGATTTGAAATTTCCCAAACATTAATTTTATTCAGATTTACCACGGCTTCGGGAATAGCGATATTTTTGAGTAAAAAGGGGAAAGTTTCTTTATAAATTAAAAGCCTAGTTACTTACTGTCAGATTTCCTTATGTGAGAATCCCTCATTCTCAAATAATATAACTAGAAATCGAACACCGGAACAGTATGGTCAATTTTCGAAAACTAATCGCTACCTAGGTGACTGGAATCTGTTTTCAAAACTCAAGGTTCTAATTGAAAATATCAGTCTTTGAAACAATGAAGTTATTAATTACCCACTTAATTATTGCTAAATGTTTTCTCAAAGGTCCTAATTCTCTCATCAAGCTTTTTTGTTGAGTTGTGACATAATTTTTACTTTAGACACTTTTGTCAACAAAAGAATAAAAGTATAAATTAACAATGTGTGTCTTGCTTTTCAATTTGAAGCATGCCTCTTGTAGAATGAGACATCAATCTGTAGATATCAACCACACAGGGTCAGAACAGGTCATGGAAAACCTGGAAAATCATGGCAATTTTATTAGGGGCATGAAAAATTTTGGTTTGTGTCATGGAAAATGCTTAAGTATGCCAAATCATGGATGATATTTTTTGTATAAAAGGATTAGATTTGATTAGAAGGCTAACATGAAATATAGCAGCAAAGTGTATAAAAAACTCTCATGCCATTTCACTTCTAGTGAACTTTGTGACTGATACATTTTTTATCGGCCAATCAAATTTGTTTTGCAAAACCATGAGGTAACCTGACTGTCTTGTGCATTCGTGCAGCAATTCAATTTTTACTCTGGATCATGAAGACAAGTACCCTACAAATGAGGTAGGGTATTTGATTCTTTGATTTGTTTTTCTTCGCTTTGTTGAACATGCGAGGCAAATTCCATTTTCAAGATGCCTGGTCAAGTGATCTTCAATTTGCTCAGTGGTTGAGCATTGTAATTTAAGAGGACTACTAAAACCCCATTTACACAAGTACAAGTTATCTCGGAGTACTCCAAGGTCATTCCTGGAAAGAGTTCACATTTTTCCGAGTTACCAAAGATTGCTCGATATATCGGAGAATGCATTTAAACTTGTATGACTCAAGAACCCGAGATAAATACCTGTCAACTCTCTTGGATAAACCAGGAGTCTTCAGGTTTTGCAGCTCTCGGAAAGACTTTTGCTAAGTTGGCATACATACATTTACTGTAATCTCCAGGTTTTTCATTAATTGCTATATTCTCATACAAATAAAATCTCAAGGTTTCTAGGTTCCGGGAGTTAGCAGCTATGGAGATAACTTGTTAACATTGAAATGAAAAATAAAGTACATTTTGTACAAAATGACTCGCAAATACAATTGGTAATGCTTTTTTCTGGAAAAATATTGAAATTGCAGAAATATATTATTAAGTAATTTGGCAACATGAATAAATGAATTTTGTCTTTAAGATGCAGGGTTGTCAATAACTTTTGAAGCTGGCAGAGATATTCTAAAAGTAGATGGCACGTTTTATTTTATTTATGTTTTTCTTAAAGTGCTTTTGTAATATAACCACTGTTTTTCCATTTATCCTGCCAATTTCCGGCTGGCCAAAATGTTCAAATCGCCAGCATTATCCCCAGTTGCCAGTGCTTGTTGACAATCCTGAAGATGAGTGCTTTTGAGTGAATTAAATAGTTAAGTAAACATGAGAAAATAATCTTCTAATCTTGCATGAGTCAATTTTTTTAATTCCTAAAACTACATGATTGAAATAAGTTTGTATAATTGCATTACTTTAAGATACAATAATTTTTAAACTCCTACTTTTCCTCTCTTTTGTTATTTGTCATTTATTTCATTCACTGGCAATCTTTTCAAACATTTACTTATTTAATAAAATGAATCCACATAGAAAACTAGCAGATTGCAGCTCAACAAATTTCATGTGGCATGTGTCTGCATTTTTGCACCTTTTCTTGGAAGTGGCTAATTAATGTCAGGAAGCGCTCACCATGTCAATTAATTGCAAAAAAAGTATAACTGGCAATAAACTAAGTGTCACAGTTAAAAAGTCTTATTTTATTTAAAATCAATTCCTTTGACTAAAATGTTTCAAAAATATAACTGACAGAGTTAAGTCGTTGTTTATGCTTCAAGTTGAGTGGCCTCATAGTACTCCCAAGGCCACATCTTGTGAGTGACTTCCAGGAAAGCAGCTAAAATGTCAGCAACAGGGCTGTGAAGTTTGGTAATGATTGTTTTTGTCATCCTTTTTGAATCAGACTCTGAAGCACTCCAACCTTGTGAATTTATTGGAAGTATTCAAGAGGAAAAGGAAACTGCACTTAGTATTTGAGTATTGCGACCACACTGTACTAAATGAACTGGATGCACATCCAAAAGGGTAAGTAGTCTCATTGAAAAATAGGAATGGTGATCTGGCAATAATAATTTTGACCCTGGTTTATCCTAGGCCTGTAAACAGGGGTGGCTGGATTTACGCCACTTTGGCAGCAATCTCTCAAACTCCTATTCTTCATCTTGCTTGATTCTTGGCCTTATTCTTCATCTTGCTTGATTCATGGCTCAATCAATCAATCCAATGTTGATGAATCACTCAACAGGGCATTTGAGGTCTTTATTAATTAACAGATTGTTGTCCAATCCAGACACCAACAGTCTTAAAATGCATCATCCTTTCATTTTCTTCAATCCTATGCAAACATTTGGGATAGGAAACTGATAAGCTTTTTAAGAATTACCTGAGTCCTAAATTTTGTGTGTATTTGCAACTAGATAAGACACATGCAGTTAATAACGTTTCCTCAAAGGGGAGGTGATGGTTGCCAATATATACAGTCACTGAGACAGGAAGTGTCAAGGCTCATACATAGTGCTGGGTACCCACCCTGAGGAGGATAGTTGTTTTTAATTTATAGTTACCAAAATAATTGGGTAAATATGCACTTTATCATCAAATAAACAATACTGTGCAAACCTTTTTATGTGCTTTCTGTCATTTTGACTTCCGTCTCAAAATCAACTAATAGTCTTGGATATTGCAAGCTATAGGATCCAATCAGAGCTCACAAAATGGATATTGGTTGCTTTGGTAGTTACTGATCAATGCATAATTATTATTATCATCAACAAAATTCTGCTTTTGCTCTTTAAAGCAGAGAAAGAAAGAAAATGGATGTTCTAATTTCACAGAGCACCCTAGGATATGCAATTTGTATAGAAAATTGCACGATCTCTCGTACAATTCGTAATTAATAGGTATGAGTGATGTTTTCAGATTTCTCAAAATTGGACGAGTCCATAGGGTGAATCCAATTTGAGAATTTTGAAAACATAATGTGCCTATTAATTATGAATTGCATTTAATAAAAAATGAGACCTATAGAAATCAATTATAAATGCTCATCTCTCATGATAATATTTTGTTTAGATCAGACAATGCAATACGAGTGATGAGTTTTAAAAGAAAAGTGTTTTTTTATTTGGGTTTAAAACAAATTTCAATTAAAGAAAATAGTAATAAAATATAATAAATAATTTTAAAATGAGCTTTGAGTTCGTGAAGCATTTGGTGCTCATGTCATTACCATAACAACGTAATTGGTACTCAGAAGAGTACAAGTTATACTAAAATTGTACTGGTCTCCACCAATTTTTTGGTGGAAGTAATTTTGTTAAGTATATTATAAACACTTTGCTTGGCATATACTAGTTTTAATAGCAGATTTTTATTCTACACATTCACTTTAAACTGATGTGGGATCAGAGAAATTCCTAGCTAGTTATTTATTAATGATTGAATTTTGTTGATGAAGGACTAACTAGTACAAAATTAATCAATTTCTGACCTCCGATGTCATTGAGCACTTTATTTTGTTTTTTGATGTAAACTTCAAACTATAATTTATATGCTTCTCTGAAGTCGAGCACTCTCCTCATCAATGAACATGGAACGAACAAATCTGAATTATTCAACCAAGAACATCCCAATGGCAACGCGAAAGGTTTATATTAAGCAACTAATTGAGAAGACAGAGCAGTTTTTACGGAGAATGCGCTGGAAAGCCTACTATTTTTTAAACCCGAACGACAATTCAACAGCAAAAGAAACATATGGCTTCAAATCAACTAAGAATCCTCCTTTTGTAGACGAGATGAAACCGTTTGAAGATGACATGCTTAAACTGATACAATCAATTAAATTCAAAAACGTCAACTGTGAATTTCAACAACACCTAAACAACGACATTGACAAGATACAAGAAGACAACAGAGTTTTTGTGAAAGCTGACAAGTCAACTAACTTCTACAAATTAGACGCCCCGACCTATGTAAATCTTGTGAAATCTAATGTAACCAAAGCCTACAAAAAATCAGAACATAAACAACTATCTAATATCAACATTGAAGCTAAACTAACCGCAGAAAACCTCAACATTGATGACCGCATTGAACCTATGGCTGAAAAAGAATGCTTACAACGCACATTTCTGTGGAAAAACATTTTCAAAAATTTTTTAGAAATTTCAAGAAATCCATAGCTAAAAATCTTCCTTAAAAGGCTTAATTAAAACTTTAGGTTTTTCAGCGAACTTTGTACCAGAAGCTTTACACCTTGCACAATTCACTTATTCAGCTGACAGCTAGGAAGAATTGTTTCCCAATTGTCTGTGTTGTCCTTAGTTTCTGCTAAAGGCAATTCTCTTTAGCTATCGCCTTTTTGGCTAATTCAAATGTTTTAGGCAGAGGTTTCTTTGACCTAAGGTTACAGTCTCCAAAGTATATCTTAGTCTAAATGTGTTTAGGACATTTAGTGTTGCAATTGCTTTCTGTAGAATCACATAATTGTACAGAAATCTGCGTTGCAGTTAAAGTTTATTCTTCTTTAACTTTTATATTTATTTTTGCAAACGAGATAAAAGTTGTAATGAAAGGTTACTTCACGAGTTAGACATAAAAAACGCTATTAAAATGTATAAAAAGTTAGAGGCAAAATGTTTAAAAGCTTAAAAAGGTATCCGAACGTTTTTGGTTAAAAACCAAGTCCCTGATGATAGCTTTTAACCGAAAACGTTCGGATACCTTTTTATACTTTTAAACTTTTTATACTTCACGAGTTGTTTTATCGTAAACACTCTGATTTAAGCCTGAGGGGCGCTAATTAAATTTTGGACCCTCTGGAGTCAGGGGGAGCTCATTAGAGTGGGGGCTTATTAGAGAGGGAGGGCTTATTAGAGAATTTACGGTATTTCTCTACCATTCTCTGGCACGCGCAGTTTCTGTGATCACTTGTCAACTTCTAGTTTTATAATTAGCTATTGTTTTAAAGCGCACACGATCAAGACATTGTACGTGTGTTGAGGAAAATCGTTTTTTATTTTAACTGTAACTATGGTATCGTAATTTTCCTGTCATTCTAAAGCAAGCAACTTTAACTCCAGCAGCGTAGTCAGGGGGTTGTTCCAGGGTTTAAGGACCCCCCCCCCCTCTCTCGCGTCCAGGTACCCCCTTCTTAATTGTTGTTCTTTCATTTTTAGCGATTTTATCCCAAAAATTGTTTATTTTGTTCTGTACTTGCCATACGCAAGTGTCCACCGACGAATTTTATTGCAACATTGCACGCAACAAAACTGAAGCTGAATCGCGCTCTACTCTTGCAACATTGCGCGCAACATGTTTTATCGTGTGAAGACGTCTGCAAGATTGCATGCAACATTTTGTAATTTCTAGCCAATCAGCTTTGATGACCGCTGACCTAACTTTTCGCGATGGCGGGGTTGGATCGAAATAAGAAGCGCTATGTTGGAATGTGGTTCATTTTGGTTTGTTTAGTTCCGCCTAAAACATCTTGAAAATTAATTTTGGAGTTAGTATGTGATAGGAAATCGCCAACCGTCCCCTAACGAAAGTTGCACTTTCGCATGGTCTGGAGTGACGGTCTGGCTGTCATCCCCGAAATTCTTCTAACTCAAATTATACTACTTTCAACTCATTCACTATCCACCAAAATTTAGGGTAGAGAGTCCCCTTAAATATTCTTGGGTTGCAATCATTCCCAAGAAACACAAAAGACAATAGACAAAGCGGCCATGTTGGAGTCCAAAACAAAAGAAATAATCAAAATTCTTTTGTTAAGTGTCATCCAACATGGC
>JAPEIX020261557.1:0-14786 GCA_026122405.2 Zoanthus sansibaricus
ATATTCTTGAAACTAAGAATATTCGTAAGAATATTTTCAGCCTAAAATCGGCTAAAAAATAAGAATATCCAGCCTCGGCCCGAAAAACAATATTCTTTTGAAAAAAGGAGTGTAGGTCGATCTGATCAATGGCGTCATTTTGAGGTCTACACCGATTACTGAGGTGGTAACAGCGACGTTATGAACGGTTGTGATACGTAGTTTAAACACTCAAGACCATCGTTCAAATGCGTGATAGATTTTTTTAGCTCATCTATTGATATTTCTGAGACAAAAACAAAATAACACAGTTTATACATTTCCCGACTGGGGGCGGATTGTGGGACGAATAGTTATCACTGATATTGCGTAGGAAGGCAATATTTTTAAGTATTTTCAGTTAACAGTGAAAGAGTCTAAAAATTTCGCCGTAAAATCCGATCCGCATTTTGTTTGCTTCTCGTCGTTTTTACCATACATGTTATAAAGAAGAAAAAACTCTAAGGAAAAGTCCAGAGATTTAAACTATAGTCACAAGTTAGTAACTGATTATTGAAGAGCCTGTTTAACATGATAATTCACGGTCAGATACGCGTTTTTTATAACAACATAAAAAAGTGAAAATGTTTCTAGTTGAAAGTTTACTGTGTAATTAATGTTCGCAATATGCACAGTAAAAACACAGAAGTATCAATTTCCCATTTATTATTCTGTAAATAATTACCATTTGTGTTTACTATTCTCCCAAATGATACATGTATTATCATGGAATATTAAAAGTTCCTTGTACGATCAGTGTCAACGGTTGCACATGTATGTTTTAACAATAATGTACAGGAATGAACAGAGAAAAATCTCAAACCGCTCACAGAAATAAATAATACACCAGTCAATGTGAACCCCAACTCCCCAACCCCGGGCATTAGGCAGAGATTGGACGGGGATTAAGCATAGAATTTATGCCCCGGTGAGCCGGGCCTTAGACGTGTTTTAAGAAGTTTTTTGGGGGGATACGACAGTTTTGACAAAATACTACATTGGAATCGCAAATATATATGTATATTAATGTTTTTTTTTATCTTGGGTGGCATATAAATACTTTATGATTGTGCGCACGCTAATGGCTTTTCAGTGATGCCATTGTACAAATCGTGGAAGGTGGTAAAGACTTTTCAAAAAGTAGCAGCCGCAGTGATTGAAGTCTTACGATGAATTTGATGTAGGACTGGTGCTGTGTTTTCATCTAATAAGCGAGTAAGTAGAAAGGGCAGGAGATCCAGGCTATAAACAAATTATGAGTGACAGTGAGTTGCAGTCGGAGGCAGCAGTAGCAGTAGGCAAAGCATTTTTAAAAATTAATTTTTAGAATAGCTGGAATGCCTCCACGTGGCGCGGCATTAGTACAGCTGAGGTAGCTTCACATGGCGGGGCATTAGCAGTAAAGTCCAATCCCCGCCTTATCGCCGGCGTTGGGGATGGGAGGAGGGCGGGGTATCGGGTTCACATGGACTGGTGCATAAGAACAGAACAGCCAAAAAAGTAAAGAACAATGAGCCTCGGCAAAACTAAACATAAAGTGGAGAAAATGAAATATTTTTCTCAAAAAGACTTGCAATGATTGATTGTAACGTGAGTAAATTTTGGGCCGTTTATACTATAACTCGACTGACCATTACTGCTTTTCGTCAGGTTTGGCCAGTCGAAATATTGTATAAAAGCCTACTCACGTTGTAAGATTAATCATTGCAAGTCTTTTTGAGAAAAATCATTTTCTTTTTATATTATTTCCGACTGATCACGATTGTCTGATCCAACGTCGGCCAGAGCATTGATTGTACACGGTCCTAACTTCTAGTGCAGTGGTTAACCGTGTCTTAAGTTGGTTTTTAAAAACCAATTTATTCAAGTACTGAATGAGACATGTATAGGTGTTGTATCAAGTGGTAATTATAGGATGGAACACCACTTAAAACCAAATACTTTATACAACGACGAAATAAAGAGTCAACTCTAGGTTGTAATCCCTCTTAGGCTCTGTAAGAGCTGTGCTTCTTTCCCAGGACAACTCTTCTAAGTAGTATATTATAAACACGGCCTTAAACGTTGGGCTAAAGTTTATCATATTTTTACTGATCTTTAAAATATCTGTGCCCTCATGATCATGCACTATAACACGACACGGCCTCGAATAGTTGGGCTAAAATTTATCTTTTTTGATTGGTTCAAATTGACGTGTGTGATCAGTTGACGTAAAAGCAATCATGTTTCCGAAAGTTGCGCATTTTCCTCACGTGAGCTTTATAGCTGTTCCGTTTGTAATTTTAGAAATCTATCGACGTTTTTACCAGTTTTTAATAACTGGTATCGCTACTGTTTCACAAATATTTTTCTTTTAATTGACAATGGCTCGGTGAATTGATGATTGATAAACTTTTCTTGCTAACAGAATCAGCAACAGATAATCACTATCAGGTAGAACTTCGTAATAAAGTGTCACAATACTGATTTTAAACTTAATGCATGGATCTTTTGAAACGCGTTACACATATCTAAAAAACTAATATATTTTTTTATTCGTTGTAGAACGAAATCAGACCCTATTTTGTATAAATTTCAAACAATTAAAGGTCTTATTTATCTTCATTTATTAGTATTTTACAAACAACAAATAGCAGAGAACAGCAGCGAAACTACTAGATCCTAATTTGTCAACAACGACCAGCGAGAACAAGATGGGACCAGTCATTGTCGACCTTGAATGTTTACGAATAAAACTTGCTCCTTACAGTTCCCTGGTTGCAAAAGATTTTGGTCTCTTCCATAATTCTGTTTTTACAGCGTCAGTAACCTAAAATATAAACACTGGAGGGATTCATTTCTTTTAATCATTTGATTTTTCTTTTTTTGTATAATAAAAGCACCAAGGTTCGTTTTTCGTAATATCAAATTTAAGGACCGTCAATGTAGCCTAACCGGGGGTGGGAACAAATTTCCACTTCCGACCTTTGAACGAGAATTGGTAACCTGGCAATTACACTAGTATATGTATATTGAGGGTTACCGGCGTTGTATTGCTAGGATTTCGTTGTTGGGGATTGATAAAAATTCGAGTTTAATTTGATGTGTTTAAGAGTTTGAAACGTCAATTTGAAAATGTCTTTTGCCTCCGTCATCACAAGGTGAGAACCATTATATTACGTGGGCATTCTCCTTATTTTTTTAAAATAAATTTCTTGATAAAACTGCTATGTTACGAGAGTCGATCGCAGGAACTTACTTTAAATTTCAAAGTAAGTCTTTATTTTAAATGTTACTAATCGTAATTTTGTTTTGTTAGATTATCTTGCAGAAACTCGTTAGGTTTCGGTGCGAAATATCGCGTTATTCTAAGGAGAATGAGATCGCAGCTTCCTCAAGGATGTTCGGTTATAAAGGGCGACTTCGACTCGCTTCCTACGAAAGTAAAGAATTATGTGATAGAGAAAGCTGCAATTTGTACCCCGGATAATATTCATATTTGCGACGGTTCTGAGGCTGAAGGTCGCTCATTAATCGACCAACTGTTGAACGAGGGTTTGGCTGTGAAGCTGAAAAAACGTGAAAACTGGTTAGTAGAATTATTTCTCAAAATATTCCTAAATTGAGTGTCAGTGAAATATATTTCTATTCTGCATATGTTGACCAACCACCATGAAGTCTGTTTTGTTTTGCTACGTCTGAAGTAATCTGATTTCATCTGATGATTGAATGCTGTGTTTAGATATCTAAGCGTAGACTCTATCCAAAGAGCTAACGCTCATCTTTTAGTTTTGCATGACTTTAATCGAGTGTTCTTCTTGTTTATGGCAGTTATCTTGTTCGAACCGACCCAAGAGATGTGGCACGAGTCGAGTCAAAAACTTTCATTTGCACAAAAGAGAAAAGCGATGCTATTCCAACACCCAAGGAAGGGGTTCAAGGACAGCTTGGCAATTGGATGGCTGAAAGCGATATGGAAAAAGCTTTGGGAGATAGATTTCCTGGGTGTATGAAAGGTAAGACTGTAGTCTTTAGTCACATTTTCAACAAATGTTTATTTTTACTGTCTGGCATCGAACGTATGATCGAAACTATACGTGATGTGATCTTGTATTGCACGTTTTCTTTTGGAACGAGTGCTTGCATAGTTGTCCTACGTTATAAAACCATTTAGTTTTGATAGGAAGTCGGATGGTATAAGTTAGATTTCATTTTCACTTGACTTTTATTTTTACAATTAACTTAAAATTTTAATGGACAACCGTCTCAAAACAGACTTTTCATTTTTTATTTTGCGTAAAACTTAAAGCTAAAAAAATCAGCTATTTTATTTATTTAGCGATGTAAACTGCAGTTTTGACAGTGTTTACAGTCTGTTTACGTGCTTGTGAGCAGAGGTTAAGAAAATCGTGTGAATTATCAGGATTGCTGTGGGATGGAACTGGACCGCGCCGGTTGAGCTGTGTTCTGATTGGATGAATTTGGGGGTGTGACGCGGGGTGTCTCGTGGCTAACGTCACCAGAAGTGAACTTTGTACTATGCAAATAAGCTAAAATATGTATTTCATGCATGATGTGGCAATACCATTCAGATGAAAATTTAAAATTATCATTTGAAAAAGCTAATTCATGATGATTTTATGCACTTTAAGTTAAATCTGTTAAAGCTTGTTTATGTTAATTAAAAAGAATTGCAATATAAGTAAGAGCTTATTTCATAAATATTATCATAAAGTACTCTCAAATCATCTTTATACCGTTGTTTGAAAGATTGTGCAATGCTTAAATTTAATCCAACTCTGCAGTCAGCCAATTGAAATTTTTAATGTAAAAAGGATCTTTTCTGATGGCTATCACTTTCTATAGATGGTTTGCACCTAAAAATGACTTGTTTTTCAGAGGTTTTTCTAAATTAAAATAATTATAAATTATGTTTTTCTGAAAGAGGACTAAAAATTTTGTAACTTGACAAAATATTAGCCAGATAATATAATTATCAACTGAAATATAAGCTGGTGCATATGTATTGTGTGTACAATGAATTAAATGGTGCCACCATATTACGGTAGTGTACCTTGGTAGTGCACCAACATGGCAGCTAATTTAAGAGGTTCATAGTTTTAAAGTTAGAATTTTCATGACATCACATGCAAACCACCAATTTATGTAGTAATGATAAATATCTAAACAAGTAGTAAATAGTGAATTAAAACTCAAAGTGGAAAGTTTAAAATTTAGTAATGTTTCTTTTTCAGATTTTCACAATTTTCAATGTAATGTTCGTGGAGTTACTTGAATGACATAAATTTTTGAACAAAAAACATTGCTCACATTCATTAGATTAAAACTTTCATTGTTATTTTAGCTTTATTCTAAAGCAACACCACGAAGTACAGAGTTAGGGATAATTAACAAAAAAGCTCTGTGGATTTGCAGTTTTAATCAAGAAGCAATTTTAGGATAAGCACCAAATTTAAATTTATAGATAAATGTTCTGGAATACTGCTCATCTATACATTAATGAACTCATCCCAAAAGCTGTGTTTAAAGATGGAAATAGACCTCCTTGCATTGATAAAAAGTTAAACAGCTGTTATGAACCAAAAATAATAAGAGGATAAAACACTGTGCCATTTTAAGACACTCACCTGTAGTGAGAGAATCTTTTAAACAAAAGCATCAAGTTAGAAAATGGTGAAATTGTGAAACTACAGTGCTAGAAAACCTGTAGATAATTTAAACTTGTAAAGAAAATCTTTGTTACACTACCGTAGTTATACCTTTGGTCTTTATATTTATATAACATAGTTAGCAAAAATTGAAATTGGAATTTTTTGCACTCGACATTCAGAGTGCTTTTTATTAAAATATAAATCATTCAGGGTTACTACAGAGATGACAACTCCCCCACATTTTGTGGGAAACTTGCTTTATCTTGCACTCTCTTTCATTTTACGGAAATCAGTCACATTTTTTAAGAAAATTTAGATAAATTAGAAGTATACTATGACAAAAATGTACTGACAGAAGGACAGTGCAGCATAAGCAATGTTCTGATTGGATGAGATATCATTATCATATGAACCATGGATAAATGTAAGTAGTGTTCTGATTGGATGGAATATAAGCCAATAAGCATGCATGAGTGATGGATGATACAAGGTCACTATCTTTTGGGGTCAAATCCAAAATATGAAATGCTGGAAAGCATTTTTACAGGGTTTATCTGATCAGGTAGCAATGTTGGAGTTAACGATACCATGCTGAGGAAAGAGTTTGTTTGACAATACGAAAAAAAAAGACCTCTTGTAGGACTAACGTAAGTTACACTTGAATGAGATCCTAATCAATCTTCTCACAGTTAAACTAGAGAATCAGGTACATGGTGAATATTCATTCCTACCAGGCATGCTGCCAAAGGCTAAATTGGCCACACTTAAATACAGCAAGGTAATCAAAGCATCCTCTACATAGGTAAGTTAACTCCTTTACGAGCCAAGTGGCTCATGGAGTCAGCAATTATCTCTGGTATCTTTAGTGTTTAAAAGTGAATGAGAGTCTTTGACTCCCCCTGGATGGAACTTTAATACATCGCAGGTTAGCTCCCAGTACATGCTGGTACTCATTTACCTACCTCAGAAGGATGGAAAGTTGAGTTTGCTTAGGTGGATAAGAAGACTGCACAGTCAAATATTCAAATCTCAGCAAAACTGAGATCGAACAGGGGACCTTGTGGGCAGAAAGCAGAGATCTTACCAACTGCATCAACCTTTCACATGACTGAAAAAATTACGATGTGGTCTGCGCTGCATCCTAACCATATTGTAGTGCCGTGTTTAAGTATTTTGATTGGTTGATCTATCATTTCACACAATGAGACCGGATGAATGCTTGCTAGTAAGTGAGCTTGTGTGCCATGTCATGACCATTACTGCATTCCACGGCGTTTCACAGTCATCAAAAATTGCTTTTTTGTGTGTTTTTTTTAACTAATGAAGAAGTCTTAAAAAATATATTATCTCCACACCTGCACATTGCAGTGGATTTCACAACCCATTTGGGTTAATTACCACTTGCTCTTCAGGCACGAAACAAACTGGTTTTCTTACCCTTTTAATGGTAGAGACCTTTAGATCTGAGGACAAGGACGAGGACGAGTGCAAGATCTCAAGCACACACACACTTTTTTAAGCAAACTCGTTTGGAGAGGACTAGATTTCACGCAAAAGTCATCCTCTCGAGGACGAGTTTGTTGAAAAAAGTGCACGTGCAGTTAAATCTCGTACTCGTCCTTGTACTTGTCCCTGAATTTTAAGGTCTCTAGTAGTGTTGTTAAGAACAACATCCAAGCCTGCCATTTTTATGATCAGATTGGTAAGATCAGTTTGATGAGATCTCTACTCTCTGACCATAGGTTCCCAGTTTGATCCCAGCTCAGTAAGTGAGCCAATGCAGTATTATGTTTTATTGATGTCGATGTTTTTAGAATAAGTAAGATCCTTGTAAGGGCCCTCGAGTCCTATTATCTTTACTCCTTGGTACCTTACTAGGGCCCTAAATGTTGTAAATAAATAAAATAAATGAATCACTTTCAATGATGCCCAAACATTTTTCTCATAGGTCGCACCATGTATGTAATGCCATTCAGCATGGGACCAGTTGGTTCACCTGTGTCAAAGATCGGCATTGAACTGACAGACTCTCCTTATGTGGTACTGTGCATGATGATAATGACAAGGTTGGGGACGCATGTTATAAAGGCACTTGGCGATGGAGATTTTGTCAAATGTTTACATTCTGTTGGTACACCTCTTCCAAGACAGGACAACAGCCACAAGTGGCCTTGCAATCCTGAAAAGACTGTAATCTCTCATTTTCCTGATCGTCGAGAAATCATTTCATTTGGAAGTGGTTATGGTGGCAATTCTCTTTTGGGGAAGAAGTGCTTTGCTCTGAGAATAGCTATGAGAATGGCACGAGAGGAAGGCTGGTTAGCAGAGCATATGTTGGTATGTAGCTATAAGATGGTATATTTAACAAATATCCCCCAAAGGGGAGGTGGATAGTGGTGTATATGTTGTGGTTCAAATAATGTCATACTGAAAAATTCCATAAAATGTCTGCTCTGCACCTCAAAAATTTGTCATAATCACAAGTACTTTCAATTGCTTTTCTGGAACTAGGTACTTTGTTTGTTATGAACTGTTTGTTCCCACTTTTAGTTGGTAGTAGTAGAGGCCAGTGATCAGTGTATAACCAAAGGGGACTCTGAGGGTGGGTGCAACACAAAAACTTAAGACCCAAAAATAAAGACCCCTTAAATCGCTTTGAAATCAATAAAAAAAACTCAACTCTAATTCTTGACTGAAGCAGAATAAGGAGCAACACAATTTGTGGTCATTATCCATTTTAGCCAGGGTCTTTATTTTGTACAAACCCCTCAGCCTTAAAAGTACAAAATGGAGACTCCTTCGATATTGTCTTGAGTTCACTCAGAAATGACTTACTACCCTTAAAACATCATCTGGACCAACAACGTATTGCAGTTTTTAATAAATTTAGCTTGGGTCTTCAATTTGTACAAAACAAAGACCTTGGTTTTAAATTCATTAAAATAGTTTGTGCCACGGATTCTCTCCTCAGTTGTCTTGGAATGTAGTATCATAGAAAGCAGACTTGGTCATTTTGATAACTCTGACCATATGTGTTGATTTTCACAATTTAGATCACAGGAATCACCAACCCACAAGGAGAGAAGAAGTACTTTGTTGCTGCATTTCCTAGTGCGTGTGGCAAAACCAACCTTGCAATGATGAGGCCTACTTTGCCTGGTTGGAAAGTTGAGTGTGTGGGTGACGATATCGCCTGGATGTGGTTTGATGAGACGGGACAGCTAAGGGCTATTAACCCAGAGAGTGGCTTCTTTGGTGTAGCACCAGGAACCTCTGACAAAACCAACCCTCTAGCCTTGAAAGCTTGTGAGAAAGATACCATCTTTACTAATACAGCTGAAACAAGTGATGGAGATTACTGGTGGGAAGGTATGTAATTCATTTTTTTTGTATCGATTACATTTTGTGTTTAATAAATCGTATCTACATACTATGTTTTTTATCACAGGTATCAACAAGCTTAATCAAATGATCTTCAGACTGGGTCAGGTCTTGCTTGATTTTTGTTTTAGCTTCATCAATATTGGTCATCACTCTAACCTGTACCTAAGTTTTTTTTTTGAAGCACCAGTGTAACACATAGCTGTTCTGTCCAAAGTGTGTTCGAGTAAAAGTGTGTTAGAGAAAAACATTACTTTACAAATATTTAATACTGCCCCATGCTGTGAAATGTATTATTGTACTGAATAACAATACCTTCACAATACTTGTAGACAGTGTTGTAATAGGGACTCATTCGTAGTTCAATATTATAACCTTAGAAGAAGCTAAGTGTTGCTATTGATTGATCAGCTCAAGGTTGTCAATAAGATATCTTACGTTGGCAGAGATATTCTAAAAATAGACAGCTCCTTTTATTTTATATGTTTAAGTAATGCTCTTTTCCTACTCATTTCTATCAATTTCCAGTTGGGAAAAATGTCCTGAAAAGTAGATGATGATATCACCAGTCACTGCAGTTTATTGATAGACTTTCACAAAGTCCTTCACACGATTTCTTCCCATGCAGTCCAGGGGTCACTTAGGGATCACTCGCTTTCAAGTACTTTTGGCACTTTGTGCCTTTGGTACTGGGAAGGCTCGCTCGCACCTTCAGCGCTCATGGTGTATAGTTTCCTTTTGCGGCAAAGAAAAATAACAAGCAAGTTGACGTTTGGCAAGTCTACTTATTGACAACCCTGTCAATTTAGTAGAACATTTTAGCATCCACAGCAGCAAGTGTTATAATGAAAGAAATTGTGCCTAATTGAAAGCATCTAGTATAGATAGCACATTTGCTAGAAGCTAACTTGAAGTCACTGAATTGAGCATAGTGGGTGCAGTGGGGTGCGAGGACCTATTTGGCTCAATATCAAAGTTATTAAATTATTTTTATTCTAAAACTTACTTTTACCTTTTTCCCTGCTTGTTGTTTTTTTAAATATCTGAGATTAAATTGTTCTCCTCCCATCTATTGTAGGTCTGTCACTCCCACCAGATAATATTTCGATCACGTCCTGGAAAGGTGAAGAAAACTGGAAACCCGGTGGATCAACTGCTGCACACCCTAACTCTCGATTCACCGCATATGCAAGCAATTGTCCAATCATGGACAAGGACTGGGAGAAGCCTGAAGGTGTACCAATCAGTGGAATTTTGTTTGGTGGCCGCCGACCTGAGGGGGTACCTTTAGTTTATGAAGCTTTTAATTGGCAGCATGGAGTGTTTATTGCCTCAGGAATGATGTCGGAGTCGACTGCTGCTGCAGAGCACAAGGGGAAGCAGCTGATGCACGATCCATTCGCAATGCGTCCATTCTTTGGCTACAACTTTGGCAAGTACCTGGAACACTGGCTCAGCTTTGGCAAGAAACCGAATTTGAAACTGCCGAAGATCTTCCACGTCAATTGGTTTAGAAAAGAAAATGGAAAGTTCTTATGGCCTGGTAAGACCCAACTACCTACAGTACTCAGGGGGGAGGTACTCACCATAATTTTGGGTGGGGGGGGGGTGTGCTGCTGGACCTTCACAAACTTGACCCTGTTCTAAACTAGAAATGGTTTGATTTTGTTACCCTGTGCTAAACTAGCAAATTGTGATCCTTTCAAGTCATTTTACATAAAAAAGCAATTAGATTGGACAGTGGATCGTCTTGCTGTCTGCGTGTTCCAGGAAAAGTATAAAGAAACGGCACCATTAGCACATGAGTGCTAAACAGAGATTTCAGGCCTGTGATTCAGGAAAAAAATCACGTGCATTGAAACCCAGTCAAACCAATTCTCATTCTAAACCGTTAGTAAATGTTTGCAAAATTTTATACCCTGTTCTAGAAAAAATTTCCGTGATTTATCCCCCCCTGTTCCTGACTGGATGGTCTCAAAACCATACCCTGAAGAGCAGCACATTCCCGTATAGTCAGTATATGGGAGTACCCACCCGGGATACAGTACTAGTGCTGACAAAAATAATATTTTCTTGTATTTAGTATGTAGCTTGTTTGTGTTAGAATTAGCTTTGGAAAGAAAACGCTTTGCCTTGCATTACACCTTAATTTTTAATGACGGACCATTAAATACTTGAGGGAAGGGGGGGGGGGGATGTTGGGCATTTTTTTCTCCATTTTTCGGTCTAAGTCACTACTGGATTTCTTTTTCTGCCATCTGATGGCAAAATGTTTTTGCCTTTCAAGTAAATATTAGTCTGTCCCATATGAATTTTGAGTCAGAAATTCAGACCTGTCAAGTTCATGATTGCGTTGAGAACGGTTCTCATCCAATTTGCTTTCACAAGTGCGAGAAATCGAAAATTTTTGTGAAGACTTCAAATTGGCCGCCCCTCTAGTTTTTTTCAGGGGCTTTGGGCCTCGTTTTCGTGTACATATACTACGTCATTTCTTTGTATGTGCTCCTTGGTTCCTCTTTGGCTACCTGTGTGTTTGTTGTTTAAACAGTGCGTCGGAGACGTATTGAACAGTCTAATGTTTTTTTCGCTGTCTTCACGGATTAAGTTCCATTGAATTTTTTGGCTTGAAAATTGCGTTCATGGGACAGAACAGTGTTTTATATGTTTTTGATTACTCCAATAAAAATGAACCAGTGAGTAACATTCAGTTAATGTTGGGGGCAGTTAGGAATATAATTTTAGTTTTGTCTTAAGTATTGTGTTGGATTTGGTCTCCTAATCACTCTTTTCTACTTTAACAGGCTTTGGAGAGAACAGCCGCGTGTTAGATTGGTGCTTCAGAAGATGTGACAACCATGACATCGCTGAACAAAGCCCTATTGGTTACATTCCAAAAACGAATGCCATCGATGTTGAAGGACTTGAAAAAGTCAACATGGAGAAATTAAATGATATACCAAGAGAATATTGGATAGATGAAGTGAACAGACTTCGGCGTTACTACGATGAACAATTGGGCAGTGATCTCCCTGCTGCCATAGAGAAAGAACTAAATGACTTGGAAAAGCGCGTTAAAGCTATATGAATGTATTTTGTCTATAGCTGTCTTATAGGTATTTTTCTACCATTGTATACCGAGGTCAAGGGAATGGTTGTAGATTTTGCTAATGGAATGTATTGCTGATGTACTTAGATTCATATTTCAAGAAATCATCTAATTTCCTTATGAGAGGACTTTTAAACAAAGTAAACTTTCTCATTGTCATTGCGACGGCGAACGTCAATCGAAAACTTATTTCAACAGATAATTAAACTAATAAATTAAGTCTAACTACTAACGTTAATGGTATTACAGAAGTACTTCAAAAACTAATGCATAAGGTACATTCCCATTCTATACTTCATGAAATTAGTTAGATAATATATTTATATCTATTTATTTCTGTGGGCTTATAGTCACAAGCTTTCTTGAGCTAAACTTGACATGCCACAACACTGTCTGATACAGTGTAGGTCATGAGGCATAACTCCACATAAGAACTATCAAGCTTTCTCAAGTTGAAAGAGATTGGTTATGCGTCCAAATTTTTTAAAAAAGAATTAGATTTGAAATTCAAAGATGATACTCGATTAGATACAGATATAACCACAAATACTTTATGGTTGGCAGTTCATGTTTGTAATTTTTTCATACTCAGTAAGACGGCTATAGAAAACTCGTAGGAGTCACCGCCTGCTAAATAACTTCGGTACAACAAAAAAGAGTTGCAATAAGCAATTTTTCTCTGTATAAAGACGTACCTAGGAATTTGTACATTTCTTCATCATCTATGTAAAGCTTTAGAATATTTACGCTTTCTTTTTAACATAAGAATTAGTAAACTACTGCATTTTGCTTTAATTTTCTGACAACATCAAACTACTTTTCTTGGTTTTAACATAGAAATACTGCGGTAATTCAAACAAATGTATGGGTGCTTTATTAAATTTAACCCAATAAAACACTGGAAATTGCCTGGCTGCAACTTGTTCAGTATTGTAAAGTTATAAAATTACGAATCTAAACAGACATAACAAGAATACTGCTAAAAAAAATTAAATAAAATAGTTACTGTTCATCAGCAGGATACCTAAATTGCGTACAAATCTACAATTGGTTTCGGCTCCATGAAATCCTGTACCAATTGAAGAACAATTCATGCAGGTGGAGCCACCCACTAAGTGAGCACAGTAACTGAACAACGCTAGCAAAGAAAGCAAACCAAATGATAAAACGGTAAAAACCAGTAAAAGCGGCACATGCCACACAACAAAAGCAACTTTTTTTAACTGAGCTCGAGTGTGAAAAAACAACCTCAAAATGTAACTAAACAAAATCACACACACTGAATAAAAATTAAAAAGAAAAACGTACAATGTGTTAACACACAGGCAAAATGATAACATAAACATAAATGAGCATGCCTGCATTAAAATTCCCAGTGGGAATAACATACACCAACCATAAAGGCATGTATCGGGGACTTGCTCAAAGACAGCCGTCCACCAGCGTACAAACCAAGGTTGTATTAGTAATTATGAATCTGAACAAAGTCAGAAGAATACTGCTAAAAAAAATTGAATAACAAAATATCACTTCTCTCTCCCTGACCAAAATGTTAACTGTATGACAATACACTAGAGAATGCATTTTGGAATTTTGGAAGTACAAAAGGTAGATCTAATGAAATATCAGAGTAACTGATTTTAAAACTAATTCAGTACAATTTTGTTTGTATTTTTTCATAGTTGTCAGATGAACCAGTAAAAGAGAAAGAAAAAGTGGCAGAAAAGAAAGAGGAGCTAGTATGTATCGATGATTCTACACTGTGCTTTCTCTAATGTGAAATATTTTTTATGTGTACTGTTTGTGTTAGCTACAATTGTCTTGTGCATTTAAAGATAACATTCATATTGTTAAACAACAGGTTGAAGCCAAGAAAACTGAATTAGTGGTAATGAAGGACAGTGATGATGAAGATGATGAAGAGGTGAATTTTAATTAATTAAAAATATTATTAACTAAAATTATTTTTTCCTTTTTTTTGCTCAAATGAATCTTGCATTTCTTCTTTGATGTTTTTAGAGTTTCATTTATTCCTTCCCTCCTCTTTTTACTTCCCCTTCATCCTGTCTGTTTGGATTCTTCCTTCCTTTCTTTTTTTCTGCTTTCCTTCCTGTGACTGCCTCCCTCCTATCTTCCTTCCATCCCTCCTACCTTCCATTCCTTTCTTCCTTTCTTCCCTTCTTCCTTCCTTTCTTCCTTCCTTCCTTCCTTCCTTCCTTCCTTCCTTTCTATCTTTCTTCCTTCCTATCTTTCTTCCTTCCTTCCCTCCTACTTTCCTTCCTTCTGTCCTACCTCCCCTTTTCCCTTTCTTCCTCTCTTCCTTTCTTGCTACCTACCTTCTTGCCTGTCTGGCTTCTTTCTTTCCCTTGCTTCCTTTCTTGTGTCCTTCCTTTGTTTCTTCTTTCTTCCTTCCTGCCTGATTGCATTCTTCCTTTCTTTCTTCCTTCTATTATTTCCTTCCTTACTTACTTTATCCTTCCTTACTCTCTATCCACTTCTATTTCTACTTTCTTTATATCCTTCCTAGCTTCCCTTCCCCCACCCCTTTTAAAAAATTTTTTATTCTCTTTTTAGTTTCTCAACCTTTTGTATCACTTTCCTTCTAGTTCAATTAATATTCATTTAATAAC
>JAPEIX020262068.1:0-14781 GCA_026122405.2 Zoanthus sansibaricus
TTAACGTGCAACAAAAATTTTGTGATTTATACTGATTTAACTATCTGCATAGTGTTTGGGTTTCAATTTTTCAAAAAACGACTGTTTGTCTTTTAATTAATTTCTTTCAAAAATAATTAGATTTTTAAAACATTTAAAAAAAAGTTTTTGTTTTCTATGCATAAAGTCGAAAGTTAACGACCTCAAATGTAATTGTTTAAAAGTGTAACAATAAAGAGCAAATAAATCGTTTTCAACCCTCTGCTTGATTATTCCGGTTCGCTAAGCCGATTTTTTTTTTTAGTTTTGTAAGCATTTCTCATTTCTCAGATTTTACGAGTCGAACAACAATTCTACATACGGGATATAGATTTCGAAAGACTATATAAAAGCTCAGTGATCATGGTAACTCTCCCACAATTAATAAAGATCTATAGCTAGTCTTACAGACTTTGAGACTTTACCCTGGGTCTCGGATCGGGGAGGGTTATATATCGCGTATAAAATTTTGAAATCATTTCCATATACGTTATGACATTAATAATAACGGTTATGTGCGCGACATTGCGTTAAAGTTCTGATATCTTGTACATGGAAGTTATATAAACTGAATATTTGCGGTTAGTGTATGTAAGTTAATCCAAGTCCTTTACGGGCCAAGTGGCCCATGGAGCCAGCGCTTATCTCTGGTTTCTGTAGTGTTAAACGTATAAGATTCTGACTCTCCCTGAAGGAACACTAACCTTAGGTGGAAAAGAAGATCACGGCTAGTGATTAACTCGCAAGCTTACAGCTGTACAGTCTCAATTTCTGTAATTCTTTGAGTTCTTACATTGTTTTGCTAAAAATTGTAATTAAACCCGAGGGCGGACAAAATCGCGGCGCTTTACGAAATAGCCAGCTGGTTTGCTTCCTACAAGATGGGTTTCTGTAGTGTATCGGAGAGAGAGCGTTTATCTAAAACAATTGAAAAGTCCTTTCCAAGGAGTTACAGAGTAGTCGATAAGCGCCCACAACATTGCCGGCTATTGAACATTTTCGCCGGCTTGAAATTTGCTGAGATAAGCAGACAAAATAGCGGTCATTACAGAAATGCTTCGAAAAAAAAAATAATAAAACGTGCCTTCAACTTTCAGAATATATCGGCTTACTTCAAATCTTGTTGACGACTTTGTGAGCGTCAATATGTATGTGCACGCTTTTTTATAACAGCCACTGGTAAATTTTACCGAGGCTCAATATTTCTTAATTTTTCGGCTGCTTCAGCCTCATTTTGTTCTAAATTTGTTCTTATTTCTGCGAGCGGTTTGAAATGATTAGAAATCCGGTCAGTGTAAAACGCAGACTGCGGACCAGGGGTAAAATGCAGACTGAGTGTAAAATGCAGACTTAGAGTAAAACAGACATTTTACACTCAGATGTCTGCATTTTACCCCTGATCCGCAGTCTGCAGTCCGCAGCCCGCAGTCTGCCTTTTACTCTGACCGATTAGAAATCTGGCAAAAGAAAAAGACATAGCATTGAAAAACAATGCTGATCGTCCGTATATTGAGAAGATCTCTGTACAATTATTTAAGATTACTGACCACTGTGCATTTTGTCCTCTCTCGCTGTCCTCGCCCATAGGCTGCAGAACAATAAATTCAGTAAAGTTTCAACTAGAAATATTATAACATTTTTCAGCTTCGGCCCGAGCTTGTTCTTTTGTTCTTGATTTCCGGCCAATCTGAGCCTCATTGTACTTATAAAGTTGTTCTTATAAAGAAGCGTGTATTTTCTAAATTTTTAGCATTCAAGCTTCTTCACGGCAGCCTACAGTTGACGACACTCCTCCATTACATTAAACTAAAAGCCAGTTCTGTAGACTAAACTACAAATATCACTGCCAAAAATAGGGCTATATTGTTTATCTAAGAAAATTGAAGTCAGAGTGAGTTTAAATATATATCAATAAAAGCCAAGCAGATTTGAAAAGCTTATTGGCAATTTTGTCAGTTACAGTTGCTTCAAAAAAAAAAAAGAAAAACTATAGTAACTTGTAGTTTTGCTGAAAAGGTTTTAATTTCTAAATTTACAATATTTTCCAGCAGATAAAACTTAAAAAGCTTAGAAGCAAACTAGCTGTTATTTGACAGGAAGCACCAAGTTTTTTTATACTAGATATCCTAAACAAAATAGGAAAACAAACCCTGGCATCAATGTGACAAGAATTAAAGAAGTAATAAATTTATGATAAAAACTTTACAATTATTGCACTCTTGAAGCAATATTAGTTATTGACTAATTTTGAGCTCAAAGGTACAAAAGATTTGATGCCGGATTTCAAACTGAGGACGATAAAAAATTAAAAACGGATATCAAAAAATCCTAATTGTTTTTACCAAATCTATAGACTTAACATCATATGAATTTCGATTTAGACTCAACAAACTTATGCCACTTCAGGAAAAGTTTTAGTGGTAGAACAAGCAAATATTTGATTTTATTCTTTCACTGATTCATTCTGATAGGGTACTATATTTCTTCTCTGTCAGATTTTAAGGCAAATATATTCGACTAACTTGAATTTTCATCCCTGACCAATAGATAAGACACGATAAAAATCAACATTAAACGAACAAAACACACACCTTCCTTTCGTTGATGGCTTTGAAAGTTTAATTTTACTTCAAAATTAATCGAAAAGAGATGGTTTGTTTCTTAATTTATCACTTTAACGAGCCTCCTTAATCACTTTTTTCATGTTTGCTGTGGATCGTTTCACTACATAAATAGAGATTGGAAATTTCGTCTTTGCACTTTACTTTGCACTACTTCAGGCAAAGCTATACTGCAAAGGACGTGAAAGGTAAGTTAGATTTGCATGAAAATCAATGTTGTCTTTTTAAGTACAAAGGTAATCAGAGAAAAGCTGTATTTTGTCAGTCACAACGACAATATATACATCCTCTCACTTAATAGGAACAAACTTGAAAGAATGAGACTTTTTTTCAGATGTTAAAAACAAGCTAAGGTCAATTAACGTCCTGCTATCTCAAAAGGTTCAGAAAAAAAGTTTTAAACATTGCTTTTGCTACCGATTAAATTTTGTATAGAAGAATCAGATTATGGTTTTCTGATGAAGCCTGAAAATTTCCCCGTGTTTTACCTATTGAATGAGTAACGCAGGTTTCACTTGTTAAAAGCTCCTATCCCCAGGTTCAACAAAAAAAATGTTGAGATTTTTGACTTGATATGATGCTTGAAAACATAGGGAGTCTTAGGGCCTTTTCATTTGGGCCTATCCCAACTATTGCGGATTAAGAATTAAGTTTTGAATTTCCTTCCAGATTGGTAGGGCGATGAAATATATGTTTCAAATTTAAAATTCAAAAGCGTTTTATCACTAAGACATGTTTCATTTGTAACTTTGCAGTAAAAGCAGCCAGACAAATCTGACAAAGTTTCATTTTATGAATTCCTATTCCTGAATAGGCCCAAACAAACATACGCTTAGTTTTCAAGGAAATTTCTTAATTGCTATTTTGAATAGTTTTTTTGGTATTTGTTGTGCAAAATAAATTAAAGTTCAGAAGAATTTCTTTTTTAGTAAATCACTTTAGCGTTATATAGAAAGGTTCTTTTAGTACAGCTTTACTATGAGATCTGAACCGCTATTTCGGAGTTTCTAAGACCCTTCAACTGTTAAAACTCTGTATTCCTTTGAAAAGCGCTTATGAAGCTTTAAGAATAAGCGCTATATACAAAAATCGTTATATTATAATATATTATTATATTTCTTTTTTAGAGTTCTACTTGAAATGGCTTAAACACATCTGATATGTTGCCGATCACTTGTCAGTTCTTTTTCTATCAATAATCTATCGGAACTTAGCTGTCAGCAAAATTTGACTAAATTATGCAACAGTAAAGGATTACCGTTTAATTATGAGTCGACAGGAAATCGATCCTTCGCCTTCGGCGTCCGTTTTCGCAATGAATTATTTAAAGTTAAGGCACTCAACGAGTGAATTATTGGGATTTTACCTGCACTCGTTCACTAACAATGAGCTTGAAATTTGGCACTCGGCCGATAATTCACGATCAATGAGAGTGTTAACATTTTTATTATTCAATGTGAATCCACTGCATAATGAAACAGTCTGCATTGAAACTCTAAATATACAAAGAGTAAATCAGACAAAATGTGTTTCAAAAATGACTAAAAATTAATTTCTCTTTTTACAAAATATATCGGAAAATACATGAACATGATTTTCAAATGAATACGGAATGATTTTAACAAGGTTTTGAAATTATTTCGTAAAAACATTTTAGTAGCCGAAGCCAAAATTTAAGGCAGTGGTGCGTTGAATTTACACCACGAAAATGACGTCAAGGTGGTTGTTTCGTTATAACCTAGTCTTACGTGGTTTAAATTAGCCAATCAGAAAATCGGAATACGTACAGTGCATGAATTTTCAATGATAAATTATGATATATAAACGCATCATGACGTATGTTATTCACTTTATACACACATATATTGCCCACCACTAGCATTTGGTTGCAAACAAAGTACTTCGCTCACAGTCAGTTTTTGAATAAACAATTTTAAAATAAAAACGGTTGGTCTCTGACCGCTAGTTCAATTCTATCTACATCAAACTGAAATCAAATCAACGCTTCGTTGCAGTAAATAATTCATGCATAATAAATTTTTGAAGTTTTCGCTTTCTTCTTTGAATTGTTCATTTTCTTTTTATATTCTCGCTCGACTAACTATGCGCAAACGCAATAAGAACATCGCAAAAACAAATATACTAAAACAAAAAAAATTAAGAATTTATAATTAAAAGTTGGAAAATGTAAAAAAAAATGTTAGCTTTGTGCTTTCTAGGGGCAATGATTAATCACGTGATAGAAATCTACAACAAGCCATTATAGAGCCAATTGTCTTTAAGTTTGGATAAACAGATAATCGACGAGAAGGATCGTGGGTTTCGCCCACATTATGGCAAATGTGTTTCACAACACGTGGCTCGTATTTAAGATCAAGCAAGCCCGCACCATGATACGTCTTAAAAACGTTTTCCTCAAGGAAATTGTGAATGTATACATATATCTGCAATTTCAAAATTATTTAAAGAAAGATTTCTATTCTCCCCCGCGCGGAGACCAAACTAATTTCCCGTTGTAAAAATAGATAACATTTAACAACAACTTAGCTGTGTCCTTTCCTAATCCCCAAAATGTTTTCGTCCTCTTTCTTTAGTGGTACTTTCTCGTCTTTTTTTGTTTTGAAAATCAAATTCTTGGCTGATTCCATCCTAGCTTCATTTCGGCATCAAGACCGCGGTGAAAAATACAAAATCTGTGAGAAAAAAAGAAATTAATACTTATTCAAATGGCTATTTCAATCATTTTATACCGAGAAACTATTAAACAAAGCTGTACCTTTTGTCAGTTGAATCCAAAGAATCCAAAGATGAATTGCCGAGTTAATTTTTTCAGTGAGGCAGCAGCGAATGCCACAGACAATTTCATACAGCGTCTTGGGTTGATACCTCTCCTTAGATAATGATTGCCATGTCTTGAATAAATTTAGTCATCCAGAAATTTCGGCTTATGGCATCCATTTCCACTAAAGGCAAATCTAAGGACTGGACTTTGTGAACTGGATCGTAATCTTTAAATTAACAACCCACCTGGTTCTAATGTGGGTACTTTTATCTTTCGCACTCCTTGCCATTCTAAAACAAAATGAACCCAACCATTTGTTTTTGTAGAGGGTCGACTTTTGGTACCGCCTTTTCTACCAAAATCTCTCCTTCTTCGTTTTGTTTTTGGTCTGAATCTATCAGCCATATAAAAAAAAATACTAGGGTAAACTTTCCGTATTGGGGCGTACTATTGTTTTATCATACAAACTAACCCTTACCCTAACTACTTCTATAGTAATATACGCTGTGAAACTGTATGCATAAATAAGTACGTTATAAAAGAAATATATAAGAAACTGAGTTGACAATCAACGAGAATAAATTTTAGCAGCTATATTTCGATCGGCCACATCGATCTTCATCAGGTTATAAGGATATCTTTACACAAACAAAAGTTATATATAGGGAAAACGAAATATGATATATCAAGTTCGCAAAAATCTTAAAAATGAAAACCGTTGAAAAACAGTAAACGAAATATGATATAACATGTAAATAACAAATAAGCAGACAGTAAATTATAATGAATTAATTAATAATTAATAAATAAATAATTAATAAATAACGAAAAAAGAAAAAAAGCACATTAACTAAAATTACTTAAACTACAAGAAACAGAAAAACTAGGATAATCTGCTAAACTTACCCAACAACTCTGCACACTCCAGGTGTCGTTCTGGGTTGGTCGGAGCAGTGAATCTAAAAACCGCTGGTGACGTCATTATCACAGACAACCCATGGGGCTATGGAAAAATCATGTGACTACCTTAGCAATGGATCCGTTTTAGGGGCAAAATTATTAATAGGGACCTTAGAGCCGAGGAAGGGAACGCCAACAACAACGGTTCAGAAAAATCACATTTCTGTTTAGCACTCCTCTTCTTTGTGTGGGTTTTGTTTTATCCACCTTAACTGACATTGTGAGCAAAAAACAGTTTAGTGTTTTTCCACGAAGCAAAACAAATACTGAGAACGTTATTGTTAATATGTCCTTACAGTCCAAAGAACTGTAAGAAAGGTCTTTTCACGTTTTAATTGTAGCTACAACTTGACACATTCCAACGTGCAGTTATTGTATTTACAAATAAGCTTTGCCGCAGTTGTCGGCGTCGCCGTTCTCATTGCTTTTAAGGTCTCAATTAAATACCGTAAATCTTCGAAAAGAAGCAAAGGGGGTTCAATCTTAGACTTTGAACTATTTAGTAGCTGCTCTGATGGTATCCCTTATATATCTTGAAAACACGGGCAGTTATACGTCTCTGCAAACACGCGCAGTTAAACGTCTCTGCAAACACGGGCAGTTATACGTCTCTAATTTTTGCTTATAAGAGGCTTTGATGATCATTAAAATAAGAACTAAGACTGATGTTCCTTTGTTTCTTCTACCTGTACGTTAAACAAAAGCAAATGTGATATTGAAAATGTTTCCTGAAGTACCGACAATCAAAGTAATTACATGGATCATTTTGAACATAAGCCCCGCTGTATTCTTGCAAAAGTAGTCTCAAAAAGGAGCCCATGCATCTCGCAAACAAGCCTATCTCAAAACCAAGCACATCTCAAAAACAAGTCCACTTCAAACACAAGTCCATCTCAAAAACAAGTTTATCTCAAAAACAAACCCATCTCCAAAACAAGCCCATCTCGAAAACAAGCACATCTAGATAACAAGCCCATCTTGAAAAAAAAGCCCATCTTGAAAACAAGCCCATCTCGAAAACAAGACCACCCAAGTTCCTTAAAAGAAAAGAATGCCACGAAGTTTTTTTTTCTCTGAAGACTTATTACCCAGTTTAAAACATAAATTTCTTGCAATATTCTGCATATTGTTGACAGGTTTTGAGATGCGAAATAGAACTAAAATACCCCTCTGCACTGCAAAACCACGGTTTGCACCCATATTTCATAAACTATATCCTAAACTTTTAACAGCTTTGATTACCAACACGCAACTATAAAGAACACTTCATTGCGAAATTCAGTGTCGTTTCCATCAGCAAAGAAACTAAATTTACAAATTACAACTTGGAATCTGCTCCAGCTTTGACTAAGGTAGAGATTGAAAGGGGGTAAAGTAAAGACCAACATAATGAGGACTGAAAAGATACTTGAAAGTGTTGTGCTACATAACTGAATCCATTTGTAATTATCTAGATTCAAGATGGAATAGCTAGAGACGATCGCTAGTGATAGAGTCAATAGATCTATCGCTGATTAGCCCCTGCTGGAATTTCTTTCAATTAAGATCCTTAAACTCGAAACTATATTCTGATCATCTACTTAAGGTTTGAATAGCCCAAGTGCACAACAATTTAGTTTTAGTTTAAGTAGTATCAAACATTTACAAGAAAATTATTTCATACACGCAATCATTGTTCTTGGTAGAACAGACCAACGCCACAGCACCAGAAACACTACTTTACTCTCTGTAATACTTTGTTTGGAAGTGTTTTATTGGTTTGGCCCGGACAGGCTGCGGCTTAAACCATGACTGAAATTTTCGTCGATGAACTAGCATACCATCCAAACTACAACTCTGATCATCCACTAGACGTATTCAAAACAGGAGTAGATCATGCTACCTGTAGTAAAACTAATATCAAAAATATTGACTCTCTTGCGAACATTTACACAACAAGAGCACTTGGTAAAGAGACCCAAGGAGTCCAAAGGTAGCCAGAGGTCTTTTACTCGACACTGATTCTTTAATTATCCTAAGAAATTTTGTAAGGATTTAGAAATTCGTGAACAAAAGTTTTGTGCGTTTGAACTTACCACGAGTGGATGGTCGGTATCGTAGTCTTGAGCTTTGAAAGATTTCACCAAACCAGAGATAGGATATGACATAGCATGACTGAAATACCAATACCAAACCTTTTATACACAATAACATAATGCAATAAGTTAATGTTTATCAGGCTGGAAAACCGGGGCAGTTGATTTCAAGCAACTTGTTCTCCCAAAAAAGGACAACGTGGTCGGCTTTCTGCTTTCTAATAACAAATTCAAGGTTCTATCTCTGCTCTTTCGAGACTTGAAACATTTTGGTTGCTAAACCCTTTTCAGCTCTCGTTAGAAAGTACTATCGTCTACTGAGAGCTAACCTGTAATGGATTGATGTCTCCATCAAGAAAGTCTCTGCTTAACACTACAGAAAACAAAGACAAGCACAAGTCTCATAAGGCACTAAGTTTGCGTAAGGATTTAGCTACCTTTGATAGATTAGTGTCCAGTCCAGAAAGAGTCAAACACTCTCATCCAGTTAACTCTCATAAAACAGAGAAAGCACCGGCTCCAAGGGCCACTAGGTTTGTATAAGGATTTAGCTAAACTGAAACTGAACTAAAACTCAAGTTTTACAAAGAAGGTATAGCTCATTAAAGTTCTTGGAAATTTGCAGTCTTAATAGATACTCCTAATAAAATTCGTCACTTTGAAATCTTGATCACATATTAAGCCTAGCTCCAAACTTCGTTAACGGGGCTATATCTCACGCTATTTTAATGTTTTTTAAAATCTCAAACACGTCTTGCTCTCAACTGAATTCCAAAAATAATGGTCTAGGTTTGTTTTCTAAGACTATATTATGACATTTATTTTGTTTCCTGTCATTTGGTGCTTCGGATGGCAAGGATAAAAAATGGATTGAGACCTGAAAAAGTTAAGCCAACCTTTTCAAGTTTTGATGCTATCTCAACAAAAATATTTAAAAATATATTGCGGGTTGCTCTTTTTAAAACATTTCATTAGATATTCACCTCACAGTTTTTCAGGAACATTTTATGCATAAGTAAAACCCCTAAGTAACGATTTAAGCGAAAAATTGACCCAAATCAACAAACTCGTCTTGATATGGTCCCTTTAACTTTGTTCGTTTGCTGTCTTGGGTTGTATGCTAATGCAGTGGATAGTAAACAATGGAGTCAACAAGGATTCGCTTTTTTATATGCATCTAACGGCACCCTGTTTAAAACCAGAATCAAATAAATCACTATCAAACACTACAGATATCATACCATAAATGGACTCCTGCATTCCCGAACCCAATACCCGCGTAACAGCTTGCAAGATGCATTTGGGATCGTGCTTCAATATCGGTAGGATCTTTCACCGACCTTAAAAAGTCAAATCATATAAGCTGATTACATTGAAAATTGGTTTTCCCCATACTTTTTTCGCTTTAAACCTGTACTGCTATTCGCTATTTGGACTTTCCCTTTCTTTTATGTGCTAATCCTAAATATTCGCGAATTAGTCCTTTTCGTGAAAGTTTGCTTTCAAAAGTGCAAGGAGAATGCACTGAAAGAGAAATGTTTTCATTAAACTTACAGTAACTATTGGTTAACAGCATTCTTTTTACTCAAATTTTTAAGAAAATATTTGGTCGATGTGAACTGTTTTTTCCTTGTAGACTTTGACATAGTCTTGTGTAAGGGTACATAAGCAAACTTTCCTTCTTGTGCAAGCAAATAGATATCTAAACAGACATAGCTATAATACTGCTGAAAAAAATAGCAAAACAGTTACTGTTCATCAGCAGGATGTCTAAATTGTGTGCAATCCCACAATTGGTTTCGGCTCTATTAAATTAAGGTGCGTGATGCTGTCTCTTAAAATTATTCCAAATAATTTAATATTAAGTATTAAGAAAGTGTTAAGAAAGTTTCACGACGTTACATTAAGTGTATACCAATTAAGAAGTAATGTGCAGAGATTCATCCATTATTTTTTATATTGATGTTTAAAAAATGAAGCAATTGTCCGCAAAATATAAATTCATTGAACTGTAATATTGCATTGAAGATCACTCAAACAGTCAATCAGTTTACCTTGAAAGTATATTCGAGATTTTGGACAAAGACTAAATCAAAAGACCAACACCATTACATAACAAGTATTATGAAGCACCCTTAATATTTGCTTTTATTACAGCTTGATCAAACGTCTTACCTCTTCATGTATTTCGATATAACCTTGAGCGCATGCGTAGACCATACATCACTAATTAGGTTACTGCCTTGATATGCAGGCCGTAAATTTGGATTCGCTGGCTTCGGCCCTCTCTTCTGATAAGGTATAGCAGTGTAAGACTCAATAGCATGACTGTGGAACAACGAAAAGCTTGGGTGAGCCGATGAACCTGATGTCTTTTAGAAATACTTACGCAGAGCACAAATCAAGGTCCAAACCCAATCACAATAACGGCGGTATAATTTTATCAGGCACAAATATACACTAAAATTGTCTTGTTCCAAACAACTTCTACTTCATAGCTCTACCGATAAGAGGGAAAAGATAGCTTCCTTACGTCATTAAGGGTAATACTGGTTAGTATTAGAGACCAACTAAAACACTGTCATGAACGCTGCAAACTGATTGACTATCCTTCTCGCTATTTATTGAATGATAGATAAAAAAAACTATTTTTAATAATCCCATATCGAGCTGAAGAAATCACTATTGAATCACTACTTTAACGGAAATTGGTCTACTGATTGTTAACATCTGTAAAAGGATCAACACTATGAATCAGTCTCCTCTGCTATGTATGTAACTTATGTAATTATGGAGTAGAACCTGTTGCAATTGGGTTGGAACACCTGACTTCTCGATACTGATCCACCGCTTCGACAAGCTGAGCTATGAGAACACAGATTTCTGGGTCAGGTTATATTTGTTGGGTCCAAGAATGTCTTAACAACGACTATTTTGACCATGTTTGTACCGAAGTTATAAGGAATCTTGTTTAAAACGATCTTTTCATGTATGTTTATACCTGAGTCGTAAAAATTATCAGAAGCACAACTTTATTTAACCAACCACGGAAGCAGGTTAATGCAAGACAGCAGCCAAAGTAAACGAATTGTTTCCGAAGATTGTGACAGCGTGTCGGACAACTTATCACCGCAAGTGAAAATGAAAGTAGATAAATAACAGTGCGTCCATCTTGAAAAGGTTCTACATACATATTAAAGTTTTTCCTTGTTACTTTGCACGAGTCAGTAGAGAAAGATGCACTCCAATAGTTTGACCCATAATCGGCAAACGCATACCAAGTCTTTAAGTACAAAAATATTGTCACAGAAAAAACATTTGGATTCTTCTTTAAAAGATCATTAATTATGTAATGGGCTAAACAAAAAATTACCACCACGTCCTCAATAGCAATATCAATGTTATAGCACTGCACTGTGAGGCTCACCATAGCACATCAAACGCGCTGTAGACTGCAACCCTTTCAGGCATGTGTAGAGTGTGAAGGGGATCCACGAGACCCAACAACGGCCTGATAGCACGATTAGCAATACCTATCAGATCAATGAAACGTGTACGTGTCACAATGTTTTCCTTGTCTCATTCTTTAGAGTTTCCAGTAAGCTTTTTTATAAGTGATTTACCCGTGGTTTTCTACGTGTGGACACCAAGCGTCATTAATCATGAAAACCTTCAATCGTGACAACAGGTTCATAACAAGCTCTTAACATGTACCGTGAAATGACGGTTGTTTTTTTCTTTTTGGAAAAATATATAAGTTGTTCAGTTGTTTAATGTTCAGCTACCTATATATTCATTTTGTATAATGTATATTATTTGTGTTGTAACTCACTTTATAGATCTGCATAGGAGATATACTAAATGCCCCTTAAGGGCCAACTTGGGTAAGACATGTCTATCTTTTCTCAAATGACAATTTACTTTGTATAAAGTGGTGGTGGGATAGGCTCAGTTGGTAGGATCTCTACACTGAAACCACAAAATCCCTGTTTGAACCCCAAACTCGGCTAAGATGGAACAAATGTATTATCTCCTTTTTTATGCCAAAGTTGACAAAGGTTTCCTTCCTTATGAGGTCGGTCAAATGAGTAGCAACTTCTGCTGAAAGCTAACCTCTGATTAATTATTGATCACCTTTGGTCAGAGTCAGACCATTTGAATAACTCTTAATTAACGCATGTTTGATCAAAACTCCAGAACCATTTCCGGCTGATTTGATCCACATATAAAAAGGTCCTGAAGTCTTAGAGTACTAAGTTATTTTTTCTGACTGAAACTACTTTTCAAACAATTCCAAGTACTTATGTGAATTTCTTTTTAGAACTGTGTTTTACAATATTTTGCTATTTGAGATACACAAGAAATGTAAAGTCAATCAAGATATCTATACAGAGCTTAAGTAAGTGACTACAAACCAGCTGAATGTCAAGAGTTTTTATCTTTCGCAAAAACATTTTTGTTGATTGCAATAGCCTAAAAACTTAACAGAAACTTATTTAGCGGTTTGAAAATTACTTCTTGCGAGATAGATAGTTTAGCCTGATATGTGTATTGGTTGATTTATTCATGGATTAGGTACCGTGTCACTGACCTACTTTGGCGTTTAATGGTTTGTAGTCAAAAACTGAGACTCCAGTTGTTTCACTCCCTGTGGAAATATTACATTAGAAAAGCAGCTTGTTAGAATTGGTGTTTTGAAGGTTCGAAAAAACACTTAGAATATGATCAGACAACTTTACTTTCTACTTGTAATAGACGTATTACATTGAATGAATGGCATTCCACTGGATTGAAAGATAGCTCTCAGTATAGAGATTCTGTCAAGTTTAGTTCATAATTAGCTATTAAAGTGCAGAAAGAATACAAAATACAGTGAGTTACAAAAGAAATCAAGATTGAAGGAAGAAACACAAAGAACAGACACGTACCAATCAATGAATAAAATCTAGCGGGAAGAAATTTTTGCAGGAGGTGATAACTGAAAATTTTCGAGAGCATTTTACTTGAAATATTTCACGTTTTATCCATTGTTTTAAATATTAATCTAAATGATTGGGTTCTTTCAAGTTTTTCTTATTCCTTGTTCAGTGGAAGTAAATGTTTTATAAAGTGGAACGATTGACTTTTGCCTTAATAGATATAAATTTGTCGGAAATTCTTACGGAGGGACTTTATTCGTTAACTGGCGAGAAAACAGCAAAAGGATATTCTCATCAAATTTTCTTTTGCATGATACGTTTAAAAACTAGATCGCATTATCGCTCATTTCCATAAGTAAATTCAAGGGTATGGCGTTACGAATGGAACAATTGTTTAGAGAATTAGTTACTCCGACAAACGACTAACGCGCGCGCATGATCAGTTCTTTCATCATCTAAACTACCTGTTAGTTTCTTGCGTTTCTAGCTTCATTAAATTTTAACTTAGCATAGTAGTAAGTATTAAGTAATTAGCTTGGATTTGCAAGAGTTATTTTTAAAATGCATTTCACCAACTGTAAAATATTGTAGGGTTGACAGAAATAAGGGCAAAAAATAAAAAAAAGGTTTATCTTAACATATAAGGCTTATATCATCATTCTTTACGCAATGTAATATAATCTGGGTATTGTGGACTGAGTCCCCACCGAAAGTAATGCTGTGTATTTGATTGCTTATATTTATTTTCAAGGTAAAAATTATAGGAATTTTACTTTAAGTTGCAAATAACAGGAAAGGAAAAAATTCCGTTTTACATGATCTTCTGTCAGAGTGTAACGTAGGTTTTATTCGGCTGTGTGTGAAATTGACAAGGGCAAGATAACAACACGTACCATAATCACTTTTATATTTGTTAATAACATGTTTGCGCTGTTTCTAACAACAACTTTAGACTTTACAAAATAGTTTTATGGAGATATGTTGCAATTTCAATATCTCAACAAACGAACATACCTGTCCCTGATGTTGTTGGAACTGAAATAAAAAGTTGAATTTGTAAGTTTTGACTTTTAAATAAAACTAAGATACTTCAATATGCACACAAATTGAGATATGACGTAATAGATCAAACACGAGAAAGAATGTTTCCTCCGATTCGAAACACGGAGAAGTTGGTTGAAAAAAACGAGGCAAAGCCGACTTTTTTTAACCAACTTCGAGTTTTTTCAAATCTGGAGGAAACACTCTTTTGAGTGTTTCATATTACTTCTCAAACAAATGATTAACTGTCGAGAAAACGGAGAAATAAAATGGCCAAAATCTATGCACGTCATGATTAACATTTTGCTTTGGGCTGTTTTTGCTGACCTTTCAAAGATATTTACTTGTTGAAAATGCACTCGCAC
>JAPEIX020262627.1:0-14779 GCA_026122405.2 Zoanthus sansibaricus
ACTGTGATAAAACACTCCGGACATTTGAGAACACTCGAGAAATGTAGAAAACACTTGCCTGCGGCTCGTGTTTTCTATATTTCCCTCGTGTTCTCAAATGCCCGTCGTGTTTTATCACAGTCTAATACACGGCTAAGGCTTCTTTATTTGTTAAATAAAACTGTTTCTGTAGAAACAACGATTCAGTATGAAAATGGCGATTCTGCTACATATTAAAATCCATGGAAATTTAAATAGCCAGAGTAAGAGAAAACATGATCTGCAAAGCTTTTTTAAAAGAAAATTAAAATACCAAGTCCGAAAGTCTTGTGTTTTGCGTATAGTTAAAGATATCAGCTTTGTTTTAAGATTTGTGCCACTATATATAAAAAAAAACCTTTGTTAAAAGATTTTGTTTTGTTTGTGTTCATTTTAAAATCTCGAAAAAACAAACGGAATTATTTCTTCAAGATCAACGTTTTATAAATTTCTAATGACATCTGTGGGTGATTCACATTTGAAAGTGTTTTATTTAAAAAAACAAACAAACAAAGAACCAAGTGATTACGCGGAAGGTCGTGATAGGATTTTATACAATCAGAACGCGTTTGTACACACACAAAATTATTAAGTGACACGTGTCTATGATCCACAGAAGCTGATCATGAGATCACAATATCAAGTTTGAAGACAGGAATTTCTCTAAAGCATAATCCTTTCAGGCCCAAATGTATTTTTCAACTCTCCCAACTTGAACTTATATTTTTCATTTAACAAGTCTGAGAGAATTTACTTTTTGTCTCCAGTTGCTTTGTTTGATCAATTCTCATTTTCTTCTAACCAAATTTCATATTTTGTATGTGGTGATAATGATTGCGATTGAAAGGGTCAAATCAAAAACTCTGCAGCTATTTATTTCAATTACAACTTCCGCCTCTTACCATCCTTCACGTGCTCTGTGGCCTCAGAATTTAACGCTAGTAATCAAAGAATAGTTTTGGGAAGAGACTTTGACATAATGAATTCCTGAATTCTCACTGACGCGCAAAAATAACAGCTGCTTGCAAAAGAAGTTTGTTAACGCTTTCCGGAGTTGTTTGGTTTCAGTGATTGCCATTAAGTGGTTCTTGACCGTTGTTTAAAGGGCAACAGGCGTTTTCTTGAAATTATCCCCATAACCCTGGGTTAATTGTTTAGACCAAAGGCTTAAAGGACAATTAGGGTTTTCCGTTGTTTGTTTGATCCTATCATCTAGTTTAAAACTAAAATTGACACAAGAATTGTCAGGTCACGAATCGGCAAAAAAAAAAAAAAATTCTTCAAGGGATTTAAAAGTTAAAAAAAAATGAAGAACCTTAAATGATAATTGTGTTACATTAACCAGTAATCTTGTTTTTGGAGTTGAAAAGTGCCAGCAATCGTATGGAATAAATTAAGGCAATAAAATTCCGAGAACTTTTGTTATTTGGATAACCGTCTCATGAGAATCACAGGTATGGACAGCGTCTTTCTGCATGTAACATAAAACGCGGTACTCGAAAAATGAATTTACTATCGAACTCTAAAAGGGAAAATTTGTGAAAGAAATTAAACACTGAAGCGGGGAATATAACATTAATTTGTTTCAGAATCTTTTGTCGAGCTTTGAACATTCAAATATATTCATACCCGAGGCAAAAACTTCACTAACAGTAAATATTTCTGTTATCATATTAAACCAGAGTGCACCAATGAGAAGTTGCTGTTAATATTTTATAATGAAGTTCATTGTCTCATGAATTTCATCTGTTGTTCTGATTATTGAAAAAATGCCCGAAGGTGAAACCAAAATATTGGTAACAAAGATTTTCTTTGTTCAGATACCTTTCATTTCCACTGCCATCAATTAACACCGACTCAAAGGAGCACGTGTTATTCATTATCGGCACAATATCACCCTTTATTTTAGTTCCCAGTTCCCTGAAGGTCCGTTTGCCCACAGGCTGGAATATTTAACTGTCAAGGAGATGTCATATTTAGCCAGTAGATGGACAGGAAATTCATGAATTTATTTCTTGTGATTTATTCATTTCGACAGCGCCATCCGGTCTGCGAGAACGCTGCGCAAAAGAGATTAGACTTTCATAAAACATTAAGTTGCTTTTTTTGTGTTTTATGTAGCTAAATATAGTCTCAATCGACTCTGACAAATTTGTTCTGATATCAAACAACATCCTCGAAGGTTTTGGAGCCTAGGTTATCATTTATTAAATGGAAATTTTTTTTTTCAACAAGAACCTTAGTAATACAGCCGATATTTCTTATGCAGAGATTATGGTTGAGCAATAACCGGAGTATCACACAGTTGTTGACCCGATAGATGACCTATAAACAGCCTCCTTGACAAACCGAAACAGGAAGACTTGCCGCTAAAAACAATAAAATTGTAGTTACAGCTAGTTGATTAATCGTTACTTTTAACCTTAGGGGCAAAGGAGGTTTGATGTTTTGAACTTTTTTAAACGTAACAACTTTAGAACTGGCAAATGAAGCGAATGTACTCGAAAAACGTTCATTTTTCAGCGGCGGAAGTGCGAAATGGAGAAATGCTGAAGTGCTAATCTAGCAGCCAGGTACGAATAATTCGACAAACATCATTCGTCAGTTTCTTTTTTGGCCCATTATCAATTTGCACCTTCTCTGGTGACAATGATGCAATTCTATCTTCTCGACATGCTAGCTATTATGAGTATGTAAAAAAGTAAGACAACTCGTCTCTTTGCAATAAAGTTAATGTTTTTCCCTCATCGCGCGCATGAATAACATTCGCACACAAAACGCAGATTCAAAGTGTTTCACTTTCTCTCGCATTTCCGTATTTATTTACTCCATGCGGGGTTGATTATTTATAAAGTCAAACAAGCTCAAATGAATCCACATCGTCCTCTACAAGGTTGCGTGACTATTTTCAATTATTGGTGTTTAGACGGATCTTTTGAATCGCAATTCACGAGAAAGGTTTTAATCAGCACTCATAAAATGTTTCGTATTCGGTTTTTGTTTTAGTTGGCGGGCTGCCGGGATGAGGTATTATTATGCAAATCAATTGTGTGTTCCATATTCATTCACTGTACACATACTTTACCAAATACTGTATAGCTAATAGCAATTTCGGTTTTCATATCCGCAATCATAACCTTTACCGAGGTGAAATAGAATCGACATTCGATAGCAACAGACGGGGCAACAAACCAACTGAGGTAACTCTGTACCTGCTAAAGTTTTCCTAGAAACACTAGTCTTGGATGTTTGAAATGTTGCGTGTCGCGGGGCGCGAAAAAAGGAAATCATAGTTTTTTATTCGAGTTTTGCATGTATTTTCGAAAACCCAAGATAAGCTATCATATCTGAATCTTGTGGTAGGAAGGTTATCTTAAAGTTTGTTAAACGATGTGCTAAAAGTTTCATTGTGTTAAGGTTTCACATTGTACAAGTACAGACTTTTGTTTCTCTATACATTTTCTACTTCGCAGAAAATTTTCATCACGCGAATCTAAATTTAATTCACTGTCTGTTTTGTGTAAATGTCGTGCAAATCGTCCTTGATTTTTTTAAGGGATTTCTTAAAAGATTTGTCAAACTTTGGGTTAGATCAAGTTTCGCCTTCATTTCCTCAGGTGTTAAGCTCATGTTGACTCTCTTTTAGCACGTGAACGCCAGTAATATTGATTTCAAATTGGCATTTCGCCTGGCTAAAATTGTACGACATCCTGATGGGGTGAGTTTTAATGATGGCGTTTCAAACATTTTTTAATCTCTGCCATAGGCTAAGATACACAAACCTGACCGTTTTTTTGCTAGAGTGATTATATAAGTGCCGCTCTGAAAATATGGTTAACCCAATCATCAGAGGTTCGTGACATCTCGGCCTATTCATGCGTGAAACCGCTCACTAAAGCCAGTCACTTTAATTGTCGGTTGTTAACAGAGCTCTTGAACCTTATATGACAATTTTGGCCATATATAGTAAATGTTGCCAGGGTAACTGGACACTTTTAACATATCATGTCAAAGTTCAGTAAATTTCAGACATGACACGCTAGGTTTTTTGCATAGCAAAGGATTTCATGAACCTTGAGTAAACGGGGGTGTTCACGCGCGCCCTAAGTACAGAGTACGTGGTGAACTTTCACGAGTAGAATACATTTTAGCGGTGTATGCTTTACTGCCGCTGTTCCGTATCTCAAGTAGATTGATTCGGGGTAGGTTGTTTAGAAATTATTCACTGGTTTACGATGCTGCTCTCTGCGTGAGAGGCGCATATTCTGTAAATAGCATGCATTCGTGCTTTGCTGAACAAACACAAGCTGAACGAGTTTTCCCATTATCCTATTCGCAGTTTTGACTCGCTATGACTATGGCCCTTGTGGCAACTACCACTACAGCAGCCTCTACGGCCTGGCGTGAGCAGACCCATTCGGAGCCGTCAGCAGAGGAACCAACGGAGAAGAACGTAACAATTGAATGTGCCGTTTGTGGAGATAAATCATCTGGCAAACATTACGGTGTGTTCACATGTGAGGGCTGTAAATCGTTCTTTAAGAGAAGTGTACGGCGCAATTTGTCCTACACTTGTCGTGCTTCGCGTAATTGTCCCATTGACCAACATCACCGCAACCAGTGTCAATTTTGCCGACTTAAAAAGTGCTTAAAGGTTGGAATGAGGCGAGAAGGTGAGTCGAAAGGTGAGGAACTACATATCACTTGAACCCATCACAATAAAAATTCATTTATTGAATAAACGGTTTCTGTCACCTTATTCAACAGCGGTCCAGAGAGGTCGCCTTCCGCAGACACAAATCCCCCAACAGCCAGTGCAACACACGACAAACGGTGAAATAGTTAGCAGCGGCCACTCGTTTCTCTCCGGCTTCATAACGCTTCTTCTCCGGGCAGAACCGTATCCTACTACCCGATTTCAACAGGGTCTTAATGTTCCATGTGGAATAATGGGCATAGAAAACATCTGTGAACTGGCTGCACGGCTTTTATTCAGTGCAGTTGAATGGGCAAGAAACATCCCATTTTTTCCTGACCTCGCGGTGACAGACCAAGTGGCATTGCTCCGCCTCATGTGGAGCGAACTCTTCGTTCTGAATGCAGCTCAGTGCCCTATGCCGTTACAGGTTGCTCCCTTGCTGGCAACTGCCGGGATCCACTCGAACCACATGGCACCAGACAGAATGGTTACCTTTATGGACAACATACGAATACTTCAAGATCAAATCGAGAAGTTAAGAAATATGCATGTGGATGCTGCAGAATATGCCTGCCTTAAAGCGATCTGCCTCTTTACATCAGGTCAGTAGCTTTAATCTGCTGTGTAGTTTTTAATGTTACATTATCTTCTCGGACTTTCAGTGTTTGTTTGTTGACTTCAAAAGTATCGAGCGCCCATACTTTGCCTGTATTTTTTTGTCTAAGGAGCAAATTACATTAACACACTTCTTTGTTTGGCTCAAAGGAATATATTTCTAAAGTTTAGACCAAAACTATTGTTCATTCATATCTGTCTGTGAATCTGGACTTAATTTTTCTCATAGCAAATGCAAACAAAATCAGTTGTTGTAGGAGGTGTTTTTACTAAACACTGCGGTGAAATTATCACTTTACATTTCATTGTAAACACAAATACTCATACATAGTTTTTACTTTTTGTCCAGATGCTTCAGGACTTACGGATCCACAATACATTGATAGTTTACAAGAGAAGACACAGTGTGCACTTGAGGAATATACCAGAAATCAGTACCCGAATCAACCTACACGGTTTGGAAAACTTCTACTAAGATTACCATCACTGCGAACCATCAATCCTTCTGTTATTGAACAGCTATTTTTTGTACGACTTGTAGGAAAGACGCCTATTGAGACGCTTCTTCGGGACATGCTTCTTTCCGGAACCCCGACTAGCTGGCCGTATATCCCAGGTTCATGAACTAAAGCCTCTACAAAATGACTTTATAGTTATACTTTGGGATGAAATCTATCGAGTACGTCAGACGCAGAGTTGTTGCTAGCTCCCAATTCTTATTGTGAGAGCTTCAAATGGCCAGCTTTCAAAAACAAAAGTTTTTTTAACTACTAGACGATTTGAATTGGGCCCCAGCCAGTGCGTTCTGGGTTGCTGCTTGCTCTTTTCAAATCTTTTAGCTTTAGAACTAAAGTAGGCTTGTTTATTCCTTTTTATTTCCATCTCGTCCAACAGACTCGAGTGCTTTTTACTGACGTGGTATGTCGAAAAATAGAAACTTTATTGTTCAAACAAAAGTATAATGCATATGGTTTTATATCGGACGTGTAAATTCCAAATGGTCAAACCTTTTAAAGTATTAGTTATTCGACGTTTGCCGTGGCATTTCACCCCATGGTTTTATAAATACTAGATATTAGATGTATGGATATTTGTAGAACTTTAGCTATAGTTAGGAACTTTTAATGTTTGTGGGAACTGCACCCACATTTTTACGTGGGAACACGATAATCGTTCGTTAGTTTAATTATAAATCGCGTTGTGCATAGCGAAGGTGTCCAAGATGCCAACAAATCTATCCTGAATTAAAACATATAGTTTCATAGAATCTGTTGTTTGTTTATGTGCAGTCATGCTCTCCAACTCGAGATTCTTGGTGAATAGTTATTTATCTCTACATATTCCTTAGGACTGCGATTTGATTTACTATAAATTTCAGTGTCTAAGTTGCTTAATATCAGCAACTAGATAGAACAGTTTGTCTTAAAAGACATGGACTGTATTCTGACTGTTCTTGGTTTAAAGTGACTCAAAATTTGGCAAGACCCGCCACTTTTCCGTATGTCGCTGACGCTTCATATCGGCATGAAGCGAGATTTATTTCCTTGCAGTGCAATTCGAAAACCCAGTGGAAGAGTGGGCATTTCGATATCATCATTTGGGATAATAAATGTTTTAGTTTTTAAACCTATTTACTTCCTAAATGTTCAATTCAAACCGACGTAGGCGTTTGCAAGCGATTCTGCTTTTCTGAAGCAGTTTAACTGATGTCGCTCGGGAGAGAGGAAATTGCTTCTATAAGGAGGTAGTGTTTTCTAGATAAGATATATCTCTGTAACTGTAGAAGCAGATGTTTTCCATCAGAATTAGTGCTTCGACTAAAGCGTCGAGAACAAACAGTGTTTCATGTGTCACCATTTGAAATTGCGCGTTAATTATGCATGAATCAAATATGCTCCCTCACGGTTCTAAAACAACTCAAGTAGCTGATATGTGAAAACACGGAAATAATTATTACTACACAGGATACAATCATTCTCCCGTGAAATACAAATTTAATCAGACCTCGACAAAACGATTCAGTTGTTAAACGTTTTTGAAAAATTGATTTCTGGTCATTTCGATGCGCTTCAGTTTTAGCTGACGCAAAGACACATGCTTGGATATTCTTTGTGTGTTTCCACTGCAATTCGTTTATGTTTTCATTTTGTAGTTACTTATGTTGTACAATGATTTAATTTAAGTGATCTTTTCATTTCAGGGTCAAGCGCTGGTTGTGTTTCTTTTTGAACACCTATCGCGTCACCCTGACCTCCGAAAGTAACTTTTAAAATCTGTTTTACATTTTAAAACAATGAGTAGCTTTCGCCAACTAGTTGACCCATTTAACTAACGGCCATCATCTAGTTTACTGCCATTTTAAACTCACTCAGTTTAACCGTTGTAATCTTCTTATTGTGCCCGGAAATTTTTCAACCTAAAAACGGCGTGATAACCTTATTGATGAGCGCTTTGCAAGAGTTAGCGAGACGTGCTTTTGTCGGGATTACAAGAGGTTAATCGATCTTGCATTTCAAACCTTACTATAACAACAAAAATAGAGCTTTTAAAGAGGTTAGAGAATAAGGTCGAGACTGGAACGAATTAATCACTGATATGAAGGTAATCGTGTTTGGATTTTCTAGTCGCGCAACTATTATTAATTCACCTTAACGTCATAATTTATCTTTTGTGAGAGGAAATTTTTGCGAAGCCAATTTCGAGTCTGGTTTAAACTTCTGTCTCAGGTAAAGATTTTTTACCAGACAAGAAATAAACACACTTGGATTTTGATAAACTTGCTTGACTTAAGTTTTTATTCATAATAGTAGTGATTGTTTACACAAACCCACATTTGGCCTTCACTTGTCACTCACATGTAGAATAGTTGGCAACGCGAGTGAAGCTGAAAAAACGACTCAAGTCAGGTTATGTTTATTTAAACTTTTATTAAATTCTGCGAAGCATAATTAGTTCTTAAACTTGTTTTTCAAAGCAGTTTCTATTTTTTTTTTTGGTTTGAATTTTTGTAGATGATGTCCAGGAGTGTAAGACTGTAAAGCGTGTTCAATTTGGAAACTGTTTCTAAAAACTCTCTTCAATTTGGCGCGCGTGCCGTAATCAGATTATGGTTCTGTGTTTCTGACCTATTGAACCTATAAATTGTATTTCTCTAGCGGTTTTCACTTGGAGAGTGGATGCCCTGGTCTGGACCGTTGTTAGTGATGTTTTAACTCTAAAAGCAAACTGGAAGGGCTTCGAAATAAAACAATCCTGGAGTTTAAGACTTGAACTTGATTGCGTGCGACAAAAAGTTCGCGTGAATTCTCCATAACTCAACACTGTCTCTACAATATGCAAATAACAAGGACAATTTTGAAGATAGTTCGGCGTCTGTCGCTCAAACTCTGTCTTTGTTTAAATTTCTTTGAAATGTACACAATTGTTTCACATGTAGGATATATCTAAGATATTTGGATGTATTGCACGCAATTATTTCGGTATGAAATGATCAATTATTTTCTAGGAAAGTATAGTCTGCAGTGAACAAAAAAAACCAAACATTTATTTCGACTGTGGCCATTGTATCAGCAGGTAGTCGGATTATTATAATCGCAATTTTAATGAGTGCTACATTCGGCTTAAACTTTAAGTTGAATATTAGCGCCTCTGAACTAGCACAGGTAAAAGAAACCCCTCTGTACAAATTTGAATTAATATATTTTTCTATTCAAAGCAAAAGTCTTTAGTTTGTCCGAAGTATTCTTGAGTTTTTAAAATTACATATTGCTATGAACTTTCTGGTTTATAACAGAGACTAGGTTAAACAGACTGAAATCTTAGCGCCAGGCAATTTCCTAAACAGTAAGCAAATATTGTTGGCGTTTCAGGTGAGATTTTGGCGTAAGTTTGTATTCAAGTTTCCTTTGAGTGTCAAAGGCGGGCTGTTTTGTCTTTGATAATCAAAACAAACCAGTTTTGCCGATGGCTATTAATAAGTGTTCTTCTTTTTTGCTTTCTGCAGCTAAAATATTTATGCATTTTTCATTGTCGATGTAAATTTTTCTATCTCCAAAGTTTTTTCAACAAAAACGTTTTAAAACGCTTCAAGGAGCTGCGAGTTCATTTCGCGTGCTTCCTTTCTCTCGACCTTCGTACTCTAATTGGCGCACTTGTGTTTGAATAGCTGAAAATACGGCCCGTCTGTTTTCGCTGAAAGTTCCTGCCAGACATTATCATTCCCTTTGTAGACCGTTGACGTTAGCTTTATTATGCAGATAAGCATAGTTAAAATGAAGTTAATGGAGATAGCTGGCGCTTTCCAGCTGAGGTTAAAAGTTGTTTTCAATTTTAATTGAAAATAAAGGTACATTTGTTTTGAATGCAGTGACTTGTAACGAGAGCAGCCGGTGGTTTAGACAGAGGTCAAGATCTACAGACGGTTTGCAAGCTCTGTTTAATATTTCAAACATAAACAAATGCAATCGAGGTCGGCGGATGTGGTATTCGTTTTGCCTCTAAAACTGACAGTAGAGTAGCAAGGCAACATATGGTCACTGGACCGTAAGATGTAATTCATTCAGCGGGAAAACAATATAAGTGTGGCTTAATAAAGTGTAGAGCATCCATAAAAATCTAGCATTAAACTAAGTATCGTAGCAAAGCTCAGTCGCTAACATCAATATCTATAAAAAAAACCCTTGAATTGTCCTGAACTGAAGTTGCCAAGCTCCTAAATTAATACGGAAATATAACTCGCCCAAAAAACAATTCTCGTATTTTCACCGTATCATTGTTTTTGTCAAATGCGTGTTGAGGTAAGGGATACGGTTTAATTTTTTTTACTTTCCTATCCTAACACATTAATTGAAGTCTTGCTACTCTAACATCCCTTTCTTCTGAAACATAATAAAAAAAAAAAAAGATTCTTATTGATTGTACTTTTGAATGTCTCAAGTTTAATTTTCTTTGAAAGAAATCAGTTTAAAGTTTAGTTAGAAAGATATAACAATGAATTCTAAATAATTGTTTTTCATAAAAATTCCGAGTTTATGAAGCATTGTATTGATTATAAACAAGAACAAAGGGATCAGGTATGTTTTTGCAGATAAAAAAACAGTACCTAGAAACAGTTCATCCGCCATTGTGATAGGAAGGAAGTTTAAAGGCCTTAAGTCCTTGTTGCAAGTACGTTTGATTTAACGGCAGCGCATTTTTTTTCAGCTAAAAATAACTCGTTTTATTCACTGCTTATCTACGAGTCAAGAATTGCCCCCGAGCGCGTTGATAAGTCGTAGCAACAAGAAGTTAGAAAGCTGTTCTTAAACGTAAAATTGTTCACCACGCAATTCTAAAATGTTTTGAAATTTAGAATTTCGCCGTTTTAGCATTGCTTCAAACTATTTCACCAAAAAAAAAAATCCCAAATTCAGGCTATTGACATTGTTCTTTTAAAAAAGATAAACAAAAGATTTTACTGGTAATTTGATAGGATGCAATATTTAAGTTTTTTTGAAGTACGGTACTTTTAGTTTTGACTTTCCATATTCAATAACTACAAGAAAAGTGCATTTGTATTTCGGATCCTGCTGTAATAATGTTTGTAAATATTTCATTAACGGATCTTTGCGCTTTCAATTTACAATTTTGCATGTTGAAAACTTGTTTGTACATAATATTTCCTTTCAAAGAGTAGTCCATATTGCATCGTTCTATTTTTACATGATCTCAAGAACGGTAATTAAAATATAATCTGTTTTTGTAAGTGAGATGGACTAGAAGCAGGCAGATTCTGATATTTATTATCTAAACTTTGTTACAACATATAGTATTTTTAATTAGCTCAAAAATCAAACTGTTTCTACTCCATTTTTCCATACGGTGATATTTGCCTGAGGTCAAAGTATGGTCTATTCATTGACTTGTTTGTGTGTTTGCCGAACCAACTTGAAATGAAGTCTCTTGAAATGAAGTAGAGATGGGCAGGTTATTTGATAAGCGCTTTTTAAAAGTTTTGTCTATTCAATTACTTGTCACCGCAGAAATATTAAAATCGTTCAACTAAACATTGAACAGTTTCATTGTAAATTTTGGATTGTTTTTCTGATCTGTTTAGCTTGATAACTTAATTATTACAAACCTCATGTGATATCCCTTTTGTAATCAGTCGAAATATAAAGCTTTAAAAGCGGTTATGTAAAAAGTCTTCAAACCTGCCAACCTATTTTATTTTGATATTTTTACGATATGTTTATTATTTTGATAAATTGTTAAAATGGCCGGAAATATTGTGAACTAGAGTCGTATTTGTTTTTTTTTCGTTTTTTTTTTAACAATTGTTTTCATACAAGAATTGTAATGATATACATTAGAGAATTCTACAGAACCAATAACAATTGATCTACTTTACACACCGGTCTTAGATCAATCCTATTTTTTCCGGGGTTGCATTACTAAGAAGTCCAGTAAACACATTTAAGAAATATTTTGAAGTTTATTGATACAATCTAAAACCAATGAAATACGAATGTGTTGTAAATTAGTGGTATAGTTTATCTACCGTTATCATTCTGTTTCCTTATTGCCTATTGTTTTCAAAATAAGACATAACTTGGACGGATTTTTTTTTCTCTCCAAAAATAATAAACTAACTAAGTTCATTTTTTCCCATTGTAGTTTGTACAACTGACGGGGTGCTTGAATGATTTTGTTCACGACTAGATTTCTCTACCAATGGCAATGATCGCTTTCTTTTCCTCCTAAGCGAGGCATTCATAAAACTGGGTTTGGATCGAATTGATTACAACTTTATGGCCGTCGCTTGGAAATTCCAATGATAAGAGTTGTTTGCAAAATCGATCGCTCTAGATCTTGTTTCTTGACCCCATGACAGCTTTGTCGCAGTGATTCTAGTATTCCATATATTATATTACCCATCTTCAACAGCTTCAAAATATTCTTATACTTAATTTCAAGATGTTTTATTTATCTTTTTTTTTTACTTTTTAACATAAATCAAAACGTTTTGCCAAGTCACAGCTTACCTATAATAACGGCTTTGATATACACGAATTTCTGCAACATGAACACTCCACACTTTTTTTTCTAAACTGATTCTAGTTTATAAGAACCACGAGGCTCGGGTTTCGAAATAAATATTATGTTTTATGATTTTCTGCTGTGTACGAAACAAAAACATTCTTTCCTCTCCCTTCATAGCTATGAAATGTTCCAGTTAAATTTTTAACTTTGTCTTATACATGTTTTTGTAAAATGGATGTATTCTTTCTAGATTATGTGCTCAATATAAAATCTTTCTATGAAGAATTCAACACAATACAGTCTTTAATGGCGTGCATTTGTCCGAGGAGGAAACCGCGGATGTTTCATTCTCAATCATTTTGGCAATCAATATAAACAAAGAAACCAATCTTTTTGTTTATTTCCTACACAGAAGAGGTTTTGTTTAATAACAAACTTTGCGCTCTTCCTGTTTCTTTTTTCAAATATAAGCAATCACATGGTCTGTAAATTATATCTTATTTTGTAACGAAATCTAACACAACTTAAAAAGAACGATAAATAATAGATTTGAGCAGAGATAAACTAACTTCTTTAAGCTTTTGTTGACCTCTAAGGAGGGATAAACTTGTTCCTGTTTGGATTCGCCTGGTCTTTTTGTTCCGGTTTTGCAACCCCGTAGTGTTTGTTATGGTTTTACCTGCCGTGCCCCATTAACATGTGAAAAGAAACTGTATATTTTACTGAGCCGTGACTTGCGGGCAAAGGATCTCTTAAATACTTAGACAAAAACCGAAGTCAAAACTGTTGCTGCCAAATTGGTCACTGTTCATAACTGTCCGATAAAACAACTCTAAATTCTTTCTTTTTAACCTTTTTAAAGTGCTTTATTTTGTCGCTAGACTATAAATTAACATTTGCAATAACGTTAGCAGCTCGTTTTACTTGGGCTCCCGTTACTTCGACTTTGTATTAACAACTATTATTCCTTGAAATATTTCGTAAAGAATCTGCTACAAGTGTACTTTCGGGAGAAAAATAATTTATTAAGGAAAAAGTGAGTTCTTTTAAATCATGCCAACAATAATTACAAACTGCTTTGTGTTGCTAGAGTTGGAAATATGTCGGATATATACCTTCTGGGCATTTTTGGGTTTTAGAATAATCTTGAAGTTTTTATGAATTTTATGAAGTAAAACGAAACCACCTCCTTAAAACATTTGGTAACCCATGGCCAGTTCAATACAAACAGCATATTTTGTTTTAAAACATATTCTTCACAGAAAAGGTTTGCTAAAATCACATGGCATGAACCGGTCGCAGGGTTAAAAGCTAACACATTAATATAGCATTGTCTATTTAGCCATCCACCCTTCCCACACATCAATCCAACCAATCCATCCATCTATTATCCATGAGTCAACTCATCCACACACCAACAAATTTATCCATCCATTATCTATCAATTCATCCATTTACACACCCACCCATCCATCCACCCATCCATCCACCCACCCATCCATCCATCCACCCATCCCTCCATCCACACAACCACCAATTTACCCATCCATTCACGAATCCATCTATCCACGAACCAACCAATCTACCCATTCACCAACCACCTAGCCATCTATCAAAAATAACCGACCCACCAATGAGTCTATGCATCCACACACCCACCAACGTACCCATCCATCCACACAACCAATCCACCCACCCGTGCATGAGTCCATTCATTCATCCACACAATCACCAATCCGTCCATCCATTCATCCATCCACATAACAACCAATCAACCCACCCACTCACCCACACATCTATCAATCCATCAATCTCCCATCCATGAGTCCATCCATCCATCCACACATTCAACAATCCATCAATTGATTATCCACGAATCCATCCATCCATCCAGTACTTATCCAACCACTCATCTATCAATCCACCCATCCATCAATCCATTGAGGAATCCATCTCTCCACACCACCACCATTCCATCATCCATGTAATCATCCGCCAACCTATCCCATCATTCCATCCATTATCCGTCCATCCCATATCCCATTGGAGCTCTATTATATGGCTTCCAAGGTTTCCTAAGTCTCATTCTCTACGTTCTGCAATCCGCGTTTTGATTTAGTTCTTTTGGCGAGTATTCCATTTGTTTGAAGTACAGAATTATTAATTTAAGAAGATATATGATCTATGTCCACAATCGAATAGAAAACCGCGGCTGACCTTGGATTATTGGAATTCGAACTGACCAAAAACGGTTTTTCTAAATTGAAATATGCCGTCTCAAAACGGACCAACCATGGGCAAACATCGTTGCTGATACCAAAACACGACCATTCGGTCGATACATATAACTATTTATTATATGGATAATAGTGTTTTACCGAAAACTAAAACACTCGTATTTTCCATATTTTCACTCAGTGAAGATAT
>JAPEIX020263353.1:0-14779 GCA_026122405.2 Zoanthus sansibaricus
TGCATTACAAAATTAATTAGCTAGTAGTAATGGTAACGTCTTGAGTTTGCAAGTTGTGAGAGCCCGAGTTCGAACTCCGTGAAAGGAATTTTTTTTGTTTCTTTGTTTTGTTTTTTTTTGTTTTTTCCTTTTTTCTATTTAATTTCCTTATATTCAATTTTTTTCCATTCTAACACAATTTCGTATTTTATAGCTCAAATCAAATTGCTGCGACTTCCCCAGCACTTATTAGTCAATTAAACAGATAAAAGTTTCCTTCTCTATTCTACTTGGAAGGAAAATGAAAGTCAGTTGCAGTGATTTAAAAGAAATGATTACATAATCCTGCTCTCATACTTTTCATCAAGTGCCGTCTGTCTTTGCTGTACGGTATCTAGTTCAGGGGCTTGTGAAAGGAGTTCCTGTGAAGCCTTGTGGGAATCAATTCTCTTTACATAAGCAGCTGGGACAAAGCCTTGACGATCATTTGCCTCAACCTTCCACCAATCCTGCAACATATCAAAAATTGATTATTAACCAAAAACAGCTACATAAAATGGCCTTTTGACAACATATGTTGACTTACCGGCATTTGGCTAAGAATGTCTGGCTAAAAAAACAACATATACTATATTTAACGTCATTTGCAAAGGAAGTGGTTACCCATTCTTTCTAGCCAGAGGCTAATGTTCATCGCTATAAGGCTCAGATCTTGGCGTGAAAGTTGAATTTGCAGGGGGAGGAAAACCTGAGCACCCGGAAAAAAACCCTGAGTTAGATTGATATTGACAAATCTTAGCCCACATGCAGAGCCCGGGGTCGTAGAGGTGGAAGGCACGACTCATGACCACTATGCCAACCTGACTCCCCATATATCTTGCTCATGGAAATTAAAATGTGAGTTTATCTAGCAAATTAAATGATACAGCAAAGAACATAATGTTTTAAGTTATATTGTAATGGTTTATTTACCTTGTTGTTGGAGTTCAGGAGCGTCAAGATGTCACCCTTCTTCATTGGAATCTCCCTTGCTGTCTTCTCCTGGTAGTCATACAGAGCTACAACACATTCCTTGTCTGATACATCTGTTGCTTGAGGGATCGGCTGCAGATAAAAGTACCCTGATTTAGCAATAGTTTGTTCAAGTTTGTGAATTTAAAAAAGAATTTGCAATAAATAATTCATTGAGATAGAAAAATAGAGTGGCAAGAAGAGGTACCAAATACAGAATGGATCAAGAAAGGCAGCTCTTGATGTTTAAATCATGAAAACCGATAAGATTCAGATTTTGTAGAAGCATTCCATGGCCGACAGTATTACAAAAAAAACTAACAATAATTACAGAAAATAAATGATAAAAAATAAAAATATAAAATAAAAGACATTTGAATAATTTCATTTCCCCTTAAACATAAAAGCATAAGGTCCACCCGCATCTGACACCATTCAAAATTCAAATTTGAACCGAGATTTTGTTGTCAAACGACTCTCTGAACGATAACCGCAAAGAAATACGTTGGACTACCAAAATACATCTATGTTAAGTTTTGACTGCTAAGAACTAAAAATCACATCAATGTCTTAAGTTATTATGTTTCACAATAAAAATGATTCAATTTGAAATGTGCAGAAATCAACATTTTGTAGTTGATTTTTGATTTTGAAATTTCACACCGTTATGTTGCAATCCAATGACGACGTTTTCCGTTTTCAATACTACTATTTTTTTTTTACTTTGCAAAATGTTGGCTCTATTTGCATTTGAAAGTTCAAAACTTTGAGCAGATTCAGAAAAATTGGTTTGTAATTTTCATGTTTAAAATCAGTAACAAATAAATTAAGATTATTCTTTATACCACAGTTATTAGCTCTTGAGTCAAACCGTGTGTGAAAAGGCAAATACAAATACACCCTAAAACCAATTTGGGCTGGGATGCTCAAAGAAGGGTTTAAATACTTAACCCTGTTTGGACCAAAACTTACAGCTGCAGCAATTTCACCTCTAAGGTAAAGATTACGGTTCTTATGAAATACCGTTCACGTTTTCCAAAGAAAATTGTCTATGTAAGGTTGTAAACAAAACCATGGGTAAAAAATTTAACCATTGGTTAGTGCCAAATGAATCGGTTTTTGAACAAGTTTACCCAGAGAATTAAGTTTATTTGAATTATTTATGATATTTGTTTGAGAATATAAACTTACTAGTAACTAGAGATGATTTAATGCAGGAAATTACCCAGCACTACCTGAGCAACCCAAACAATTGATAATGATAAAGCTCATTCGAAAAAGGATTTAACACTTGGACATTAGGTGACATTGTGAACCGTGAAAAACTACAAACCTTGCACTCTTTGCTCTGATCTCGCAGGTTGCCAATGACAGTTCTATAAGCTGCCAAATCTGACATGACAGCTTCATGTTTCTTCAACAATGCCTTTAACGTAAAGAAAACACTCATTAATGGCAAATATTAAAAGACAAATAATGGATGGTAACAGTACCCCTCCTTGTAGTGATGGGGAAGCTCGTTATCCTTGACAGCAATATAAATACTACAAGGATGTTTCTCTGGAAGGTTAAAGAAAGATGTCAGGGTGCTATTGTGGACCCTGCCTGGCCAAAGCTGGACCCCTAGGTTGGGGGTAGGATAACAACCTAACAAAAGGTAGACCTAGTTCAAGAATCCTTTATAGGTACAAATGCTGATTACCCTGTTGCGAATTGAGGCTATCTCTTGAAGCACGATTACAATTGACAAAAAACTTAAAAATTGGAACTATAACCAGATACCTACTTCAAATTAAAACCAATACCCATCTAATAAAACAAAACAGTCCACATGAGAGGCTTAGGATTCAAATCAGAGTCTGTCATGGTTGGTGGAATGAGCAATGACTGTTAAACAAGCCTGGCATATACATAGTCTCTTTAGTAGGTTAATGCCAAATACCATATCTAAAGGTCTTAATCGGAGATAAGGATTCGAAATGTAGGCAAATCGAATAATGAAAAAGATTCACTAGGAAGCAGTGGCTACTGAGCAAGTGATAGACAAAAGCATCAGATGTTAAAGACCAACTAACTTGTGCACTGTCTTCGTCTTTGCCATAATCATCACTGGTTACAATGGGATCCTTTTCTTGCAGCCAGCTTTCTGCCTCAGCCACATCTGCCAGATATTGGTGGGCTTGAAGGGAATCATCAAGGAGCTCTTTACGGGTATGGGCCTTATCCTGATAAACAAAAAAAAAGAATGAAAAATTTATCCTGAAAAGTATAGCTAACAATTCTTATCTTGAAAGTAACTATATCTTATCATAGGAAATTAACGATGCACTTTATTAACGCGACATAAATTAACGCGACATCTAAGTAACGTGAATTGCTTTTTGGACTTTTTGGACTTTTATTAACTATATTAACGTGAATCCCATCTCCATAAATGACAAAGTAATTAAATTAACGTGAAACAGAAAATTTGAACACAACAACAAATCTTTATTACCTATTAAGACAATAAACGAGAAGCTACCGCAACTATACCGCGTGTACATTGATCAAATTAAATGTCAAAAGGCATTGTGAGGTTGTGATAGTGAACTGAGTTACATCAATATATTGTATTTTGATATTAAAAGAGTCAGTGTTATATGAAACAAATCAAGGTCTTTTCAATTAACGATAAACAAAAATTACATACTTAAAATTAACGATGATGTAAATTAACATTAATTAAATTAACGCGAAGTTTTAAAATTCGCGTTAATAAAGTGCATTGTTAATTTCCTATTACAAGATAATTTAACAATACCTATCATAAAGATATCATTTCATAAAGCAGTGACTGATTCAGCAAACCTGATTAAGGAACATAAACAAGTAAAGACGTTTTCAAGTTGGTAAAGATTGAACTTTACTTTAAGACTAACTATAAATGAAATGCGTAGCACGGTTTGACACTAACACAAAGGAAAGTAAATTGAAAGGCAAAAAACGATCCTTGCCCATATGGGAACAATATTCTAGGCAATAAGGAAAATGAAAAGTAAAAAACATCTATTTTATGAGCTTCAAAAACATAATTTAGGATTTAAGCGACCAATTTTTAAGAACTATTAAGTAAGTAATATAGCACACAGGTTTGTAGGATAAACCCTTTTATTGACAATTGAACATTCGAAATAAATCTCTTTTTGTATGTTACGATTGTTGGCTGGAAAAAATAAATTTTGAATTTACTAGTTTTTTTTGGAAATCAATGCAAATTTAGAAAAGTACGAAAATGAAAATCATTTTTCTTTATATTGTGCATCTCTATAAAACAGACCACGAAAAATAATTTTTCTGGAGTTTACATACTGAGACATATCTGATAGAAAATAGTAAATAAAAATAGAAAATTGAAGTAATTAAATCAATTTTATACATACATACGTTCATTCATTAAACCTTCCTCAAAAAGGGTTTTCAGGCCTAATTTACAATAATTTGATATAAAACTTACATTAATATCTTTAAAACATTGCAGATATATACATAGAAATATATAGTAAAAAATCTTAAATAGCTAATTTAAAGATCATTTAAGAGACATGCTTTAAGTACAGATTTAAAATTGCATACTGATTTGATTGTTTAAGTGAATCTGATAAAGAGTTCCAAAGAGATATTGACGGATATTTGAATGAGTTCTGAGCAGTAGCAGTTCTGTAACTTGGTATTTGAAGTTTTTGACAATATTACGGGTATTATACGTATGTACAGAAGATCGTTTACAAAACACTGAGGACAAGTATTGAGAAGCCATATTATTTAAACATTTAATGGTCATTACAGCATCCCTGAGCACAAGCTGTTTGGCGACTGGAAGCCATTTCAGTCTTCGTAATACTGGCGTAATATGGTCAAATTTTTTACTCCCAGTGACTATTCTCGCAGCAAAGGTTTGTACTGAATGCAATTTTAAAATATTTTTTTGAGTTGTGCCAGCCCAGACCAACGAACAATAAAACAATTTACTAAACACCAAAGAGTTTAAAATGTTCATCAACATTGGCTCATCAAATAAGTGTTTAACACAATTTATCTGACACAAGCTACTTGAACATTTCGAAACTAGATCAGTTACGTGTTCATTGAACGTCAGATGCGAATCCAGGACAATTCCCAAATCCTTTGCTGAATGCGATGGTCGTATATCCTTCCCAAGTAGAGTAACTTCAAAGTTATTTGGTATGTGGGCTAAAATTTGGGGAGTTCCCAACAGCAGGAGCTTTGTTTTATCTGGTTTAATCAATAGGCTGTTTGAACATTCATTTGTTACCTTCAAATCTTTCCACTTGCTCTGAATGTCATCCACTTTTTCTTGAATTTCATCTGATGCAAAGTGGCCTAAAACAAAGAAAAATCAGTTAAAAATGCTTTAAATTTACATTCTAACCTTTTCAGTCCCATTCAGTTATCCACATTAAACTTTTCATTACAAAACACATAAAAACAAACCATACGGTAACAGGGTTTTCCTTTTGAAATGAAGTAGCAGTAGATGAATTTTGAACAGGAGGAGAAGTTGGGCGTGGTAGCGCAATCCATTCCACATTTATTATCAACACTTGCATTCTTGTCTGCAAGGATATTTTTGTGATAATAACAGTTGCCAGCAATGAAGCAATTCACAGACGGCGAAAATCGCCGGCTGAAAAAGAAAACCCTGTGGTAATAAATGTGAACTGATCAAACAAAGCAAACTAATGAAGATTAATTAGGTAAAATTCTTTTAAACTTGTTCAATGAAAAGTATGGAGAAGTTTGGTGAATATAACAATACGACTGAGATTGAAAGGGTTAATAGGGTATTCAAACACAAGAAATAATTCGAAAACAGTGCAGTCAAATCATTTGAAACTTTTCTAAAATGCTAACAATTTTGTATTGCTGAATATTTTTGGTTTCTCAAACTGTAAATAATTTGGAAGTATTTACAGTATTATTAGATACCTGAACAGACAAAACTATAAATGCAGCTGGAAATATATAGCAAAACAGTTACTGTTCATCAGAAAGATACCTAAACTGAGCGCAATTTTACAATTGGTTTCAGCTTCATTAAATCCTGTACCAATTAAAGAACGATTCAGGTGGAGCCACCCGCTAAGTAAGCACAGTAACTGAACAACATTAGTAAAGAATATTATCAAAACAAACAATCTAATCAAAACGAACATTGTCAAAACGTTTCGCTACTTGAGTATGGGCACCCAAATCTGACGTAGCAGAGGTTTCATTTATTATATTTTTACACAATGGTTCATACCTTCGTTGACCATCTGTTGACCATTGTCACAAACTGCCATGAGACGAGGCTCATGACCAGCAATCTCTGTCTACAGAAAAGAAAAAAAATGAAACATATTAAATTTAATGGCAGCAACTCAATCAGACCTCAGTTAAGAAATAAGACATGTTATCCATGTCTCTGTCTACAAAAGAGAAAAAACGAAACGTATTAAATTTAATGGCAGCAACTCAATCCGACCTCAGTTAAGAAATAAGACATGTTGTCCATGCATTAATAGCCTTGTGAAAACTGAGATGAGTAGTTGAGAGAATTTGAGAGCAGATCAGTGCTCATCACCTGCTCTAGAATTCTCGCAAACTTTGCTAAGGTTTTCACCGGGTTATGAAAGCAAAGAGAATATGTTTTATTTCTTTTATAAAATAATTTTGGGTCTTTACAAAAAGAAAGATGATAAAATACAAAGCATGCATTTATACTTTCATTTCTTTCATGAAACTGCAAATTCTAACAACTTGGAGACAGGTTAAGATATTGTTCACATCATTTGAACTGTGCTTCATAGCACTATGAAAATACTCAAGATTAAAGACCAATCAAAATGCACACACTATCCATTACATCTATCACATGACCACTGTGAGTATCCAGACAATGTATAGGTATATGGTAAAAAATAGAAGAACTGTATTATGCATAAGTGAACCTTACTAATTACTTAACATAGCACAAATAATTTGATTTAATCAAGAAGTATGCCAACAGTATATTTCCTATTTAATTGTCCACATTATTTTTGCATAGCTTGATGCAATTACCTTAGTTTCATCAATTTATGTATTCATACTGCAACCAACATTTAAACAAATTGATACAATGGACTGGTTATGAAACTACAAAGAAGATTACAATGTTTCTTTGCTTCTTGTTGTGTGTATGGTCACGGTTAGCATCTTTTGTTGTAGGTGCAATGCTTCATTAGTCTATTGGCCGTTTGCTCATTAACATCTTAAAGTCTGTGCACAGTTAACGTCATATTTCAATAGGCAAAAGGAGAACAAAATCATATAACAAAGAAAGTCATCAGGTTTCATAACCAGTCAACTCTACTAACTTTGGTTTAGCCAACACTGAAAAACTGCTTAAAAACTTTAAGTCTCAATACGGTTGAGTTTTATATCTTTAGTTTTAATAGCAGTAAATCGAAACCTAAAGTTAAAAGTATTGGTACTCCTTATAATAAAAATAACTGTCACATTACTTTCAGTTTTTTTGACTTTCTAGAAATCTTTTGGTAACTACATAACCCCAAAGTTTGGTGACATTACTTACACACACACAAACATACAAAACTAAGTCCACAAAAAAAGAAGCCGTTAAATTACTTCCAATCAGTGTTTACACTCACCATGAGCACTTGATGTTTCTTGGACAAGTTTTGTGCACCAGTCAAATCTCTTCCTGCAAACGAAAAGTTGTGGCTATGACAACTGACAATTACTATAATTATATCAGATACTTCACAACTACCAGCAATAACAGGTAAATTTACACTGTGACTAAAAGAAATTATTTCCTCCCTACGTGTCAGTACAATGTGATGCCGTAGGCTGAATGGGCTATTCAAACTCATAGTCCATGAGGCTGAGAGGTCTAATTGTTTTAGTATAAACCTACTAATCGGTCAAAAAAGGATGTACAAATTAAATTATCAATGATATCCTCTGATATTATAGCAAAACTGGCCATAAACAGGTCTCATTACTATTTTGATCTGCCTTTTTTTCTCTACTAGTTGGCTATAACAAATTAGACCTCTAGTAGAGTAGCAATCAGAATGCAGGATATGTTTTAGACAGTTAGTTGGTTTATCAGGGCTTCTGATATTGTGCGATGGTGCAATCCCGCATAATTGATCAATAATCGCATCCGATCACATGATTTGCAAATTTCCGCACAATCGCGCATAATCCTTAAATAACATTATAAGAGTCAATAAAAATGGTACAATCCTGTGACAGTTTTCTTTGTAGTGCTTTACAATGCAATTTCACAGTAATTCGTTGCCCAAAACAAAAAAAGGACGAGAAACAATCGCCATTTGATAAGTTGTCTTGGCAACGTGCAGCTAGAGTTAAACTTTGCTCCGTAAAGCTACTTGTATATATGCACTTGTTCACACCTAGCATTAGGCAGGGCATCTGGTAGAGTGCGGAAAAAAATGAAAAATAGTGCGGAAAGTTTTGTCAAAAAGTGCAGAAATAGTGCGGAAAAAAAGCTCAAAAGTGCGGAAATAGTACGGAATGTTTCTGGTTGCCGTTGTTACTCGAAGAAATGTTTATTCTAGGAAGTATGTTTTGTCAAGATGATTTTTACAATGCCTTCTACCAGTAACAAAATATATCGCTACTAACTAAATTCGGAAAGTCTTTCCTGGAACAGCTTTAGTGCATTAACAACCTTTTGTTACACTTTCACATTGACCACATCGCATTCCTCTTGAAAACTGCTTTGCGCTGTATAGAACCAAAAATCTGATTGATTTTCCCAAAACAAAGCCATTTGCCAATAAGATTGTTTCAAAAAATTAGCTTAGTGCCCAGGCTCACTCGAATTTTATCGTACTGCCTGACTCAACTATTTTTCGATCGTTTTCAATTTTGCTTTGGTTGGCTTTTGTAAATGCTTTTGGGCTCACATAAGGTAAATATCCATTGTTTAATGAATTACTTTGTCCCAGAAACTTAAAGTATGTCAAATAAATGCAATTAGTAAACAATAATTTTGTAATTTAATGTATTTTTTTTCTAAATATTTATCAAAAGTGCGGAAAAAAACAAAGAAAGTGCAAAATAGTGCGAATTTTAGACCATCGCACTTTACTAGATGTCCTGATTAGGCATGCCTTGTGCTAGCTACCCCTCACTTCTCTCGTATAAATCGCTGTACTAGTTATGACATGCACAGCAATTTTTTTCAATGTATCTATATTTCATTTGTTTAAAAATCAAGTTTTATCTTAATTGTTGCACAAAATATCTTTGTAAGTGCACTGAAGAGAGTTTTTCTCCTAACAGGCCACGTGTAAAAGCTTAAAATAAGCTAAAAAGAATTTACCGCATAATGAGCCCTGAATTGCCACACATTAAGCCATGAATTGCCACCTAATTTCGGATTTTTTTATCACACTTTATCAGAAGCCCTTGTTTATACTAAAAGAAATTATTTTCTTCATTGTGGTAAAGCATTTAACCATTCTACTCAACAAAGCAAATACATTTAAGATTTCCCCTAATAGCAAAACTGTGTATTTCGTCCACAACTAATTCTTCAGTGCTTATTATTGTCACCTAACTTTACATTACAAATTTAGTGATCAAAACATTGATCTTTTAAAAACAAACCTGTGTTGGTTGAGGAAGCTATGGGGTCTTTTTCACGAATCCATGATTCTTCATCTTCTACATCATGCAAAAACAGTCGTAGTCTTTGAGCATCCATCAGTTTGTCCTTACGAGCTTTCAGTGGAGCCTAGATACGACAATTTTAAAACATTCAACCAAATGTACAACATACATAAATAAATATTTATGAAAAGTGAAAGGTACATTAAAACACATTCAACAGACAGTAAAGTCTGTGTTGTTGCCTACACATAAAAAAGTGTCCAGTAAAATTTCCAATAAGAGTTATTTTTTGATATTTTTCACTTTATTTCAAAAAAGCTTGCTTATACATAAAAAACTTTTCAGTTCAGCTTGCAATTAAACAATACTTGCAACTCACAACTACCTAGATCTACCTTAGATCTTATATATGCTTAAAAGTTGTCCTCTATCTTATATTAGGGTGGAGATTCATGGCTCTAAAACAAAAGAATAATACTCAACAAAGATACATTTCTCTATGGTTGAATGAATAAATAAAGAGCTAAAACAGTAACATTTTGTTAAGAAAAACCTAGGAATTGAGAACCTGCTGGCAGAAATTTATCATTTTAATACTCCGAAATATAAGAACCAGTTTAGCCTAGAAAAATCAATAGATTCTTATATGTGAAGATAGACTACATATTCGTAAACATTCCAGGGTTTTTAACTTAAAAAAAAAGTAGCAGGAGGGAAATTAAAAGTAGCCAGAGCTTGAGTATGCTGTTTAAAATCCACTACATCAACTCACACGATGAAATACAAGAAGAACATGGCAGAAATGATCAAAGTAGCCAGTGACCTGTGTCAGGAGCAGGCTACTTTTGAAAACCCTGCATTCTAACCAAACATCTGGCTTTAATATGGGAAATTCAAATAATTAGAGTAATGAAAATATAATGTATAAAAAAAACAAGAATAAAAATATATAAAAATTGTTTGTTTTCTACTATAAAGGTGTTCTGTGCTTGTACGTTGTTCTTGGCCATTGCATTAAAAATACTTTAAAATGTAGTCTTTTAACCCAGTTTTGTTAGAATTTGGTAAGTAATAAATGCTATTATGAAGCCTGGATAAAATACCTTTTATAACAGTATCCTTCATAAAAAATTAAGAACCTAAAGAGAACCTTTTTAGCCTAAACTTCCAAAAGCACTCCATTAATTGATATTGCCAAACTTCAAAATATCAAGGTTCTTCTTTGCAGCATTTTAACTTAACACAAAGACAAAAATCTTAAAATTCTATAACTTTACACTCTTACCTGAAGAGCCTGATAGCGCTCATTCAAAATATCCTTCTTTGTCTTGATTGTTGGAGCATCAAAATGATCAGCATCAGCAAATACTTCAGCTTGATTATTAACTGCCACAATCTTCTCCTGTTACGACAATAATTCAAATTACAATACTTCACATTTCTGATTCAAAAGCAGTCCTCTCCCAACACTGCAGCACCTGTGGTGTGCCACTGCTATGAAAAGTTTGAGCACTGCTACGCTCTTTGCTCAAGAATGAATAATTAGTTAAATATATATTAAATTCTATGAATGAAACTTGAAAAACTAAGAGTTTGAAAATCAAAATCTGCCCAACTCGTTTCATTTTTGAAAATGTCCATCAACTTGAATTTCATGCAAGTCTTTTGCAATGTTTGATAGCAAAAAAATTCATAACATCATGAATATTAATTCAGCCTTCTCAAAATAGGCCGGAAGCCAGCTCAACGAGCCACCTCCTCTGGGAATTTGACCGTCTCCTTGCCGTCAGAAAATGTATTGTTTTTACTAACAACAAGGAGAAAAGAAAAAAGAAAACCACCTCCTCAGAAACATTTTGAGAAGGCTGTAATTAGAAGTATATATTCATAAATACTGATGAGCCACCACTGTGGTAATATATTTGGGGAGAACACTGAATAGTTTGACTTTTAAACTTAATTTCATTAGAAAACATGACTTATAAAGATTTAAGCTAACAAACAAACAAAAGAATGCATTTTAATACCTGAAAAGTTCAATGCACACATATTTTTCATTTGTAGCATTTACGGAAAGAGTTGCTTCATGTTGAATTCCACTAATTTAACTTTACAATGATAATCAATAAATATATAAGTTAGTGATCAAGGTGAGTGCAAAGATAGGATGTGACTTGTAATAAGAAATCTTTATGTGCTTTATCAAGCATATATAAGAAACAATAATTAGTAACATATAAATGACGTTTGACAGACCTCCTGTGCTGCAAAGTTTGTTTCCAACATAGCATGTTTTTTCTGCAAGTTTTGAACAGTTGTAAGATCTTTACCAAGGTCTTCTGAGGCCAACAAAGTTTCAACTTCAGTAAACCAAACTTCAACTTCTTCTGCTCCCCTGAAATATTAATTCAAACTTCAATAATAAAAAGTTGACAAACATTAACTATATCAATCTTATTGAGTGCGTTATCATTTTAGACCAAAAGCTAAGGCCAAATAAAAAAATATTCACGGCAGCAAACGTTACAAAATTAACTTGTTTCCAAGCTTTTATTAGTCTATAAATTACAATGAAAATAAAGACTTGAAAGTGAAAATTTATTTCTGCAAAAAGAATCAAATGTAGAAAATCAAAAACAACAATAAAAAATAGGGTTAGTGACCAAAAATTAGGGACAGTAGGTAACTGGAAACACACACATTTTTTTATTTGGCCTAAACCCTTTTCAGAGCCCAGTGGCTTATTTCAGCCAGTGCTTGATTCTGATTTCCATAATATTAAGCAGACTACTCCCACTGGATGGGACACTAATCCATTGCTGGTTTGATTTCAGCAGATGCTGGTACTCATTTACCTACCCTGGAATGATGAGTTAGCTTATGTGAATAAAAGGACATCGCAGGAGCTAGCACTTAACTCAGTTTCTGTAATGTTTTAACATATGAGAGAATTTGCCTGGATGGGACACTACTCCTTTGCAGGTTTGCTCCCAGCAGAGGCTCTGACTCATTTACCCACCTCGGATAGATGGAATGAATGAATTCTGGAAAAAATGACTGGTAGAAGAAATGAATAGTGAAAAGAAGGAGTAACATTCCAAATGCAAGTTCTCAACATGGTTTAAAACTAAATTAATGTAAACTTATCAAATTGTTTCTATTGAAACAATGCAGCATCCCATTTATGGTTTAATTATTGTTAAGGGAGGAATGGGTAGTCATAGTCGAAACAGCTGTAATATCTCTGCTTTCACCTCAAGGTTCCCAGTTTGATCCCGCCGAGATTTGAATATTTCTGTTACCTTCTTTTCTGCCGAAACTAACTTAGTTAACTTTCCATCCTTCCGGGGTAGGTAAAATGAGTACCAGCATCTGCTGGGAGCTAACCTGAGATGGACTAGTGTCCCGGCCAGGAGGAGTAAAAGATTTTCATTCTCTCAACGCTACAGAAACCAGAGATGAGTGGCAGCTCAATGAGCCACCTGGCTCATAAAGGATTTAGCTAGCTTAAGGAAGGAATGACCGACCCACTGAATGAGTGTATAAGCAAGAAAATAAATGGTCATATACCGGTTAAACTGCTGCTGTTGTGCTGCCTCCTTCAACTTTTGCCCTAAACACAATAAGTTAACATAAATATTAATTACTAGTTATTTCTAAATGAAAGTGAGAGCTGTGAGTACACTATTTTGTTACCTTGACATTGAAGAGTAAATTAGTGTAAGTGTGAATGTATTTAGAGTGGTTTTCATTAACCCATCAAATCTACTTTTACAAATTACATTTTTTCTTACTTCCCGAAATACAAGTGACACGCTTGGATCAACTCTTGATATGGTATGGACTTGAACCATTGCTCGTACATACCACATGCTTGTTGCTAGTGGCATCCAAAGATATCAATAGGAACAAAAATCACCATCATTTGGAAAACCATTTGAAAGACAATTTTGATTTTTTGCAAAGATTCTGTAAGATTTTTGTGACGCAGTAATCTAACTTATACTATACCCTTGTCATTAGATCTGCTCTGTAAATATTGCCAAAGCTCTTTTAATTCATCTATCCTCTGCTTAATTTCATCCGAAGCATAATGTTCACTGTCAACCAACTCCTGACCAGATGCACAAACATTATCAAGGCGGCTTTCGTTTGCTCGCAGCTCAGCATTAAAGGCTTCATGTTTTTGGATCTTCCCTTGAAGGTTAGTGGGATCCTGGACAAGCAAAAGAACAACCGTATTTATTAATGGCACTCACTTAAAGTGCAGCTTTTAGGTCAAAATAAAACATCAGACCATTTACCAGTTTTCTCCCCTAACTGTGGCACCTGTGGTGCCCCACCACTCTGCAGTTTCTGAGCACTGCTCTACTCTTAGCTGAAATGTCTTTTGAATAATTAATACTTTATACTTTTTTTGGGTGGACGCGGTTGGCACAGTTGGTAAGATCTGTGCTTTCCAACCACAAGGTCCCAGGTTCGATCTCGGCAGTTTGCTGAGATTCAAATATTTTGTGTAACCTTCTTTTCCGCCTAAGCCAACTCAGCTTTCCATCCTTCTGGAGTAGGTAAATGAGTACCAGCATCTGCTGGGAGCTAACCTGCAATGGATTGGTATCCCTTCCAGGGGGAGTCAAAGACTCTCATCTGCTTAATGCTACAGAAACCGGAGATATGTGCCGGCTCCATGGGCCACTTGGCTGGTAAAGGATTTAGAAGCTTAGCTAGCTTATACTTTTTTAATGTCAGTTGCAAAGGAAGTGGTTGCCCATTCTTCCTAGCCAGAGGCTAATGCTTAAACACTTGACAGTTCAGATCTTGGTGTGAAAATATATATATATCAAAATTCTATGAAGAATATTTAAAATACAAACAGTCTTAGACTCAAAATTTGCTAAACTCATGTCTTGTTTGCAAATGTCCACATCTTGAATTTCCTACCCAATCTTTGGAAAGAAAAGTAACCATGCACTGGATATCAGGGTGCAATGAAAATCATAAATATTCAAGGAAAATGAATTGAAGGAAACAGTGGTTCAGATGGCAAAGGCGAATGGAGTGAGATGGTACGGGCATGTGTTAAGGAGGGATGATG